>VZQC01009288.1:118321-237799 GCA_009823505.1 Rhizomys pruinosus | reverse complement strand
GGGGGAAGGTGGAGGAGGGGAAGGTGGAGGAGGGTGAATGTGGAAGAGGGGGAGGTGGAGGAGGGGGGAGGTGGAGGAGGGGGAGGTGGAGGAGGGGGAGGTGGAGGAGGGGGAATGTGGAGGAGGGGAAGGTGGAGGAGGGTGAACTTGGAGGGACTGTCCTTGCAGAATAGCGTTAATTAATTTCCTCTTTCTCCATAAGAAAACTTCCATTCTGCCTGGGCTTCATCCACTCTATCTGCTTCCTCCATGGCTCAGTGCCCCCCCCAAACGCCAAGAACAAAGGAGACCCCCAAGGTAGCAAGACCGCAGACATTTAGGGGAAAATGAGCCCATTTTCTTTATGGGAGAAACAAGTACCACCTGTTGTTGTCCGGGTGACTCCACCAGACTGACGTAGAAAGCAAGGCTCTAGGGTCATGGCTGATGAAAACTGAGGGTGAAGCAAACGCAAGAAAGGAAAGGAAAGCCTATCACCCCATGCCGCAGAGCCCTCGAGAAGGTGCTGGCAGGCAGCCAGAGTGGACAGGACCAGGTGGGAGCCCGAACCACCCTGGGGACAAAAGGCAGAGAGACAGAGAGCACCCTCCCCACACCAGCAAAGCCAGCACCCCCCACCACCACCACCGGGGCTGACTTTCTCCACTATGAGAAATGATCTAAAGCCTCTGGTGTGTCCACACGTAGGAAGCTCCAGACCATTTGAAGTGGGGATAGAGTCTTGCTGCAAGGAGGTAACCTTGAACACTTAAAGACGGTCTGACCTGTCACCACAGGATCTGTCACTATGAAGCTAGGACAAAGGTCAGCTCCACTCACAGGGCTATGGGGAGTTCTTTTTATTTTATTTTATTTTATTTATTTTTGTGTGTATGAATGTACTGTCTGCATGTAGGTTTGTGCACCCATGTCGTGCAATGCCACAGAGGTCAGAAGAGGGTGTCGAATTCCCCTGGAACTGGAGTCAAAGACAGTTCTCAACCGCCATGTGGGTGCTGGGGACCGAATCTGGGTCCTCTGCAAGAGCAGTCAGCGCTCTTAACTGCTAGGCCGTCTCTCCAGCCCAGGGCCATGGGAAGTTCTTACACGACCGTGGAATCCCCGGCACACAACAGACTCCACAGCTGTGGGCAATGCTTAGCACCTGGAGAGCAGGTTCTGGAGCTGAAGAGCTTGGTTTGGCGGTCAGGGAGCCCCACTAACAGCTCTGTGACCGGAAACAACTAGCCTGCCCCCTCGGTTTTCTCATCAGTCAAATGGGTAATAATAGTGTCTACTCCCTAAGCTCCTATGTGCGTGCATGTATGTCTGAGCACACACACATGCATCTGTGTGTGCAGAGGTGTTAGGGAAAAGCTTGGAGTGTAGAGTGTGCTTTGTGCTAGCAATAGCTGATTAGCTAATTCTGTTAGCACCCACAGATTCTAACAGCCTTTAATGTCTGTCCAGAACTTTCTCAGAATATGCCTACTCTCTCTCCAGGGAGAGGAGGCGGGGACACTGGCCAGGCCCCGGAGTGGTCCCGACATTACACAGGTGTGGAGTGTGTCAGAGCAGAGCGGCCACGCCCAGTACCAGGATTGTCCCACAGGGCTCCTGCTGGACGGTGGCAGCACAGCGTGTCCAGGTCTCCCAGGACTGCTGTCACAAGAGCAGGACAAATCCGCCAAGGGCCCTAGTGTCAGACCAGAGAAGAGTGAGTGCTTCTGCCGAGAAGACAGGCCTCTGGTCAGGAGTCTGAAGAACTCTTAGTTAAAAACAAAACCTGAGCCAGACATGGTGTGGTGACAGGCACCTGTAATCCCAGCACCCAAGTGGCCGAGGCAGGCTAAGGCTGAGTTCGAGAGCAGCGTGGGCTGTATAGCAAATTCAAGGACAGCCTGGGCTACATAGTGAGACCCTGTCATATCCCAACCCTGAAAAAAACTAGTGAGAACAAAACTGGGTCAATAGGCACATCTAGAAGTGACCTATGGACAGTCACCCAGGGGTGGTCATGGAAGAGTTCCGGCCCTTCAAGCAGCACTAGGCATGCAGTCCCTACCGATGCCCCTCTCCCTGGGTCACACTGACTGGTCTCCAAGACCCAGAGACATCTCTGTCCTGGCACCTGATATGTCAGCCATGCCAAGCACGAGGCAAACCAGAGCCCACCAAGAACATCCCACCAGGGCAGACCTTCCAACTGCCCTCCCTCCTAACCCAACAGCACCCCAGCCATGATGTTTCCCCTCCAGTACCAACAGGGTGGGCTGATAAGGAATATTTCTCCCAATCCTGCCCCACAATGCAAGGCATCAGATCAGTCTCTCCCGAAACTTCCATCAAGCTAGGTGTCCCGGTCTCTTTGAGTCCCTTCTAGGGACCCAGGTCCCCAGAGGAGAGGCAGAAATCTCCTTGCACCACAGGCCTCCTTGCCTGCACCCCTACCCTGACCTCCCTGAACAAAGGTGCCTTTCTCCCTGCTCCTCGGGGTCACCACATTTTCGTCAGACCTGTGCTTGTTTTCCTTCTGCCCAGGCCCATCTTGGCTTGCCCCCCCCAAGCACCACCATCCCCAGGAGACAAACCCCGTATTGTTTCCGTAGACCTAATAAATGACATCGTTCCCTCCTGCCACTAACTCCCTCACCCTCCCAGCCTTTCCTGTCTGAAGTCTCCCTTATGCAAAGTGCCCCCCCCCCGCTGAAGAACAGGAGTCTTATGTCAAGGAGAGACAGAGACAGAGACTGAGAGACAGAGATGGGTGGGGGGCTGTCCAGAGAGCAGTGATGTCTGTGGCCCATTTTAACCCAACCTTCCCTCAGGTTCACATGCAGGTCATGATTAACCACGCCAGTGATAGAACAATCTTCTGTGAGTTTTCCACAGCACGCTGCTCATCCACAGTCTGTCCTCGCCCTTCAAAATGTCAATGATATCAGGTGTGGTGGTGCACGCCTTTAATCCTAGCACTTGGGAGGCAGAGGCAGGCGGATCTTTGTGAGTTCAAGGCCAGCCTGGTCCACAGAGCAAGCTCTAGGCCAGCTGGGACTAAAGGGAGACCCTGTCTCAATTAATTAATTAATTAATTAACTAATTAATTAATTAACAGAAGCTATGATTAAGACCCAATTCCTCCTCTACCTGATCAATCTACAGGCTACGGGGATGGAACTAAACCCTCTTTATAATGTTGTCAGCGGGCCCTGAACACTCACATGAGAGAGGTGGGTATTCTCAAAGTGGTAGATGACCAGGGGGAGGGAGGGCATGGAAGAGATGGCTCAGCAGTCACGAAAACCTGGGTTCAGTTCTCAGCACCCACATGGCAGCTAACTGCCCATAACTGAGTTCTGGTCGATCTAACACCCTCTTCTGACCTCTACAGACATTGCATAACACGAGTGCTCTTCATACATGCAAGGCAATACACTCAACACACACAATTAAAATAATAAATTATGCCGGGTGTGGTGTGGTGGTGCATGCCTTTAGTCCTAGCACTTGGGAGGCAGAGGCAGGCTCATCTCTGTGAGTTCGAAGCCAGCCTGGACTACATAGTGAGTTCCAGACCTTGTCACAAAAAAGCCCCCCCCCCAAAAAAAAACACACATACATATGAAATAATAAATAAATTTTTAAAAGAAGTGACCAGGGCACACCAGGAGAGGCCATCACCTGCCAGGAGGGACCAGAATGGGCAGAGCAGGTAGGAGAACCAACCCATGTCCATCCTCTGCTGTTGGGCTCACCTGTCCACTGGGACTCTTCTGGACTCCAGGGCCAAAGCATAGAAGTCATTTTCTAGGTCCACTCCTGGAAATGCCAAGAAGACAAGGGTCCATCTTCCATGCCCAAGATGGGGCTACTGCAGCTCCAAATCTAGCACTCACCCACTCTCAACATCGCTATCTGCACCCCCCTAACCCCAGGACAGCAGCCTTGGCCTCTCTCTGTTCTGCCCCACCAAGGCTCTGCCTAGGCTCTCTGTGGTGTGCCAGGCCCTTGGTACTGCTTGTCTAGGATGGCACATGACCTGTTTCTCACAGAGCTGCATCCTGGACCCCCTAACCCTCTCCCACTTGCAACTCTTCTCCATGTAGGACCATGCCCAGGTAGGGAGCGCTGTGCCGGGCAGCATTTCAGTAGTACACTGCATTTTCTGAGAGCCATGCCCACCTCCTGCAGGCTACACATCTGCAGTGCCCAGAAGCACCTACCATCTAAAGAATGGGATGGTCCCACCAACACTTCTCTTTCATCACTACCTGGTACTGCAGGATCCACCTTGCCTGTGAGTACAGTGGGCTCAGCTGGACAAGAGTTCAAGGATTCCTGCTGGCAGAGCCCAACCTGCCTCACCGCTGCCACAGGATTCCTGCTGGCAGAGCCCAACCTGCCTCACCACTGCCACAGGATTCCTGCTGGCAGAGCCTCCTCCAGGAATGGAGCAGGAAGAAAAGAACCATACAGGGTAGATCTCAGACCCCCCCCCAACTCTGCAACTAACAGACACACACATACACACCAACTTGGGGGCCCACTATGCCTCTTGAGAAAAGACAACAGGAAGAAATGGTCACAGACTGGGGAGGGGGGGCCCTAGGCACAGGTGAGGGGTCTTCTCTCTAGAATGTTGGTGGGAAGGTGTACAGAATGGTCCAGCAAGGTTCCTAAGTCTAACTTGTATGCCTCCCTCTCCCTCCTTCCCTCTCTCCCTCCTACCCTGACTTCTGGGCAGGCTCCTCACAGTCCTATGCTAAACTCTTCAGGGACAGGGCCGTCTAGGCACACACCTTCACTCCGCTAGCCTTCAGTGGTGGTGGTGGGGGAACAATGCATAAAGCCAAACCCAGGCCTGGCTCCCAATAGGCATGAACCTAGCAGTACAGTTTGGCTGTGGTCTTCAGCCCTTTAGCCCTACCCTACCTCAGACAACTATGACAGTCTAAGTCTGTAGCACACACATGGTCTACAATCCCCAGAGTTGGAACCTTAAGCCTCACTGGATAACATAAATCAAGCCAGTTTCCCTCTCTGACTCTTGCATGGCAGGTAAGATAAGACTGTCTCTCAATGACCTAAGATTAAGTAAGGTGTTCACACAATCTACAGCATTCAGTAGACGCTCAACAAACACTCATCTGGTGTGCTCTCAGAAACAGCAAGTTGTAGAACTTTCTGGTTTATGTGACAGTGAAATCTCTCTGCTATACACAGTCAAGTCTGCTTCAAATAGTGAGGGCTCCACACACACAGGGGGCTACACACACACACACACACACACACACACACACACCCCAGATGCTACACACTCACACAGATGATCACCTTTACCCCAGTGCTACCCAAAGTCCCTGAGGCTATACATTTTCTAAAACACACACACACACACACACACACACACACACACACACACACATGCACACACACAGCTGGCACCCAGCCTACAAGTGAGAGGTTTTTCCTAACCAAACAATGGGAAAAAATAAAAATAAAAGCACCATATCTCGGAATTTCTTCTTGGTCAACAAGAACAATTGGTAGGAGTTCAAGAGATGGCTAGAAGGTTAAAAGCACTGACTGCTTCTACAAAGGACCCAAGGTTGGTTCCCAGCATTCACATGGAGACTAACAACCATCCACAACTCCAGTTCCAGGGGATCTGACTCCCTCTTCTGGCCTCTGTAGGCACTGCATGCATGGGTATTCCTACATACATGCACACAAAACACTCAAACATATAAAATAAAAATAAATTAAACACACTTGCCAAAGGGCTTCTTGGTTTCCCAAAAAGGAAAGAGGAAAGACTTAGGATCAGGATCAATTACCTGATGGGAACGGCAGTTGGCCACCCCACGCCAAGATCCCCCCAAATGCAATGATAAGATAACCCACAAGGCTCTCCCCATCAAAGCAGGCACAGACCCCCTTCTTCTGTTTGCCCAGACCCCTGCTCTCCAGCACAAAGTCTTTATTGGTCTCCCTGCAGGGGCGAAAATAAAAGGGGTTTTGTCCTTCCCTGTCCCCCTCCCCATGCTGGCGGAGTGAGTTTATCTGACATTGCAGGAGTCTTTGTAAACTGAGTGTCCCAGGATAAACGTTCCCTTAAGAGTCCCTTGGCCTGGGACAGAGGGACCCTCTCCAGAGGAGAATAGGGAGCTTGTTCTGATGGTCTTTTAATAGGGGGGGCGGGGTGTCCCCAGGACAGGCTTCCAGCATGCTCACAGAAGGGTCTCTGTCCCAGGGCTACAATGGAGGGAATTCTTAAAGACATGGATGCTGAACGGGGGCGAAGGGGGGTGTGTGGGAGGAGAGAGGCTAGAGGGAAAGGAGGAGGGGGGAGTGGCAGTTCTTCTCATGGTCAGAACAATCCAGGCTGTAACAAGGCGTCTCTATGCCTCAGGAGCAACTGAATGGCTGTGCCTGAGTAGCCCCACAGAGCAGAATTCTACTGACATCCAGGTCTCCCCTCAGCACAAGATCTGCCTCCCAAATCCAGGATGTGAACTCCCAGCACCCCAAAAAGAATGTCCAGGACGGAGAACCTCTGTTACTTTGTCCTAAACATCTGTCCTCCAAAGGAATCCAAATGTCCACTCAGGAAAGGGGCAGTCTCCATACCCCCAAGTTTTTAATAAATAGCATTAAACAAGGATGAAAGCACCTGCTGAAGTCACCAAGGAGAGATTAAGGTTTTCAGGCCAGGGACTGTGAAATCAGAAAGCAGGAACCTAGGGGTTCACCGAAGAGAGAAGCCCCTTGGTTTGTGCAACAATCATGGAGGACAGATCATGAGTGATGTAGAGTTCAGGGAGGGAACACTGGATGGAAAAGAAAACTCTGTAAAAAGCGAATGAGCACCCAGCCCCTCGGTTGAGTTTTTCCAGTACAGAGTGGGCACTGGCTGGATAAGAATATCGACCTCTAGTTCACCTTCACTGCTGAGCATCCCTGACTGGGCACTGGGAGAAGGAGCCGAAAGCAGGACGAAGGCATGACCCAGGAGAGACCCAGAGTGCAATACACAGACCCCAGAAGGACAGACTAGGAGCAGCACCGCACCTCCTCTCCCCACACCACATCCCTACTTGCCACTCAAGCCAACACATTCCTGGGCTCGTTATTCATCCTAGCCAACGTAAACAGGGACATATAAACACTACCTTTTAACGTAAGTCACCTCACATAAGTCAATGAAAACCACAGCCCAAATTCTACACGTCCAAGAAAAAAATCCCAAAGGGAATTGTGCTTTCTGGTTAGAAAACAGAAACACCCCCCCCCCCAATTATATCAAGGAACATGAGAGCACAGGGTTACCTCTACCCCAAGCACACAGAACCACTATGACAATTTTTTTTAATCACACAAAGTTTAAGGCAAAAAAGAAAATGGAAAAATGGGGCAGGGGAGTTGGCTCAGTGGGTGAAGTGCTGGCTGCACAGCCTGAGGACCTGAGCTTCATCCTGTAACCCTGTAAAGAGCAGATGCAGTGGTGCACGGTTGTGATCCCCTACGAAAGCAAGATGGGATGTGGAGAGGGGAAATGGGACGGAAGTTCCACTAGCGGTGCGGTGCGGTGTGGTGCGGTGCGGTGGCAGAAACAAGAGTGATCCTGCCACAGAAACAAGGCGGGAGGAGAACAGACTTACAAAGGTTATCCTCTGACCCCCACATACACGTGCATGTACACACACACACACACACACACACACACACACACAGTAAGAAAACAGGTGGAAGGAAGGATGCAAATCTAGGTAGACTTGCATCCACTGAATAAAGAACACTCCAACCGCAATCCGCCCTTCCACCTCAAGGCCACAGAGGCGCTTCCTCCATCCTTCCAATCACGTCTGTTAAAGAGTGTTCTGTGCAAAGGAGAGGATGCATGGTGGCTGACGGGAGTGCAACCCAGACGGGCAAGGATTCCTAGAATCCCATCTGAGGCAGTATTAAGTCCCGAGTTCCAGGAATAGCCAAGAGTAAGGCCAGCGGTATGTCTGTTCTGAAAGTTCAAGTTCCAAGAGACACAGCATAGGAATCAGTGATGCTTCTGTCCTTGAACCTCTTGATGATGGAGCAGTCTGCTTCTCCATCCCACTGAAACAGGAGACCCAACCTCACAAGCCTCCTTTATTGAGGCTGCTGGGACAGCTCTCATGGCCTCCAGAATCATTACCTAAAAGCCAACAACTGCAGATCGGAAACGTGATCACAATTCAGGCCTCAGCATCCTGCACTAGATTTCTTCAAGGGAATCCACAATACTGAGGCATGCTTTGGGTATGTGCCCTCTCTAGACAGATACAGGGAAAATGTATTGATTTGGAGGACAGACATCTTCAATTACTGCTCACTCTCCAAACCAGATGTCACATCCCTAGGCTAGAATGTGAAGGTGGCAGTACAAGGAGTAGATGAGGGGAAAGCCTTGAACTTCAGGAGCTCTTAACCAGAGCTTCTCACAGAGACTCCAGTACATGAAGCTTTTGCCTTGGGTATTAACTACTTCAATGCTGGCATGTCATCTCATCTTCAGAGGAGAGAGCAGTTTATTTCCATCCACAACTGTCCAGGGCAAAGGGAACACTGCTCTAAAGTTGGCAGTGGATTACTGGGAGGAGATAACAAACGTATCAGTTAAGGAAGCATATTGAAATCCATTGGATTTGTGACTTCTAGCACTTTCCAAAGGAAACATGGCTCCGAGCTCGTAGCTAGAAGTGATACGGAAATAGTCATATGTCAGCTCACAAGGTGATCAAGCTCTGGATTTTCCACTGAACAGCAAGTAACTGTAAACAAGTAACACAATACACTCTATGAACTCAGTTTCCTCAGCTGGTAATGCGGCAATGCCAACCACAGCAGCTAGCTCTCCTCTGAGACATAGACCCCTTCACTACCTAAGAATCACCCCCCTCTTCTCCTCCTAATAAAGCAATCCCTACTCAGGCTTTAGACAGAAATATGTCATGACAGTGAGCCGCCCCCTCCTCCGACGGTGGTAACGGAGGACAGCTGGCCACACCTGCCAGGGCTGCATGGCTCCCTGCAAGAGCTCACACAACCCATGAGCATGAGTCACTGCTCCTCAAACAAAGCCTACCTGTGTAACTCATGGACAAAGCGAGCAATATTGAGGCCCCCACCTTGGGCTCCACAGCCTGGAGATCAAAGCCGCCTCTCTCGCACGGAGCGCCCAGGAGATCTCCTTCCAAGTTGGCACACGAACGTGTGAACACAAAAGAGCCATCTCAATACATCCACTCACGCAGAGGCTCCTGGACTGCCTCTGCGTCTGGCTTCCCCGGGCTCTGTCTTCCCCGCAGGCTGCCAAACACACGAGCCTGGCGAGAAGTCTGCCCACAGCCATTGCCCCCAGCTCGAGGCATGGGCTAGGCATGCCAGGAAAGGACAAAATGTGTCTCCCTGAGGCAGACTAGGCATAATACAGAGGCTCTCAAGTAGGGAGCTTGTTTCTCTGCTTTACAGAAATCCCAGGAAGAGGTGTGATTCAGGGCATCAAGTTGCTACTTCATGACGATTCTTTTGTGCAGAGGAACAAGAACCCAGTCGCAGGTGAGGCACTGTGAAAGAGCCAAACTCCCAGCTCCCTTGGCGGAGCGGGATGATGTCCCCATGCAGAAACAGACTCTGGAGTTCAGGAAGACAGAGGAGGAAGGTGCTGTTGAGGTGTTTTCATATGTGCAGCTTTCCGCGGGCATTCAAATGTGCCAGATCCCTCTGAAGCAGAGTTGCCAGCCCCAAACACGCTCGGGTGTTACCCAGCTGCCCATTATTCCCATCAAGTGTTGGGGAGCTTCGCCCGCCTCAATCTCCACTTCCCAGTTTTAGAATCCTAGTAGCTCTGGGGAGATTCAGGTGTGAAGCATGTGACCTGGGAAGAACCAATCAATGTTTCCCATCTCTTGGCCACAGGTGCAATGGTGGGGGGGTTAAGATCTGTAATAATGACCGCAGTCACCAGGGATCTGCAGGGGTGAGAAGCCTGCGGACGCTGCCTTTCTGGGAGATGTTCCTTAAGGCTTCATTGCCTCAAACAGCCCCCAAGACTAGGAAGTTAGGGAAATGAAGATTCTGGAAGTAATTTTTCTAAGTGGGACCAGAGGCTGGCTGGCTGGCTCTCTCTCTCTCTCTCTCTCTCTCTCTCTCTCTCTCTCGTCTTCCTAAAACCCTGATAACTGACAGTTGGTACTGGCCAGAGAAGGACACCTGACTGGACCACAAGGTGATACAGTTAAAAGACTTAGGCTGAGTCCTGACTACAAGGAAAGGGGACGCCATCAAATGGCCAAGTTGACCAGTGAACCACACGTGCAGTAACAGGCACATCTTCCCCACGCTGTCATAAGCAGAGAGGGTGCTGGGATGACAAGGGTCCACAGAAAGGGTTTGGAGAGGGTGGGGGAGGAGTCAGGTTCCATTACAACAAAGGGAGAGAGGAGAGACACAATACCCAAAGAAAGCTGAAAGGAAAGAGCAAATCCATCCCTGGAGAGCCCAAGGAGCCCTGTGGTCAGGGCGGAGCGTGAAGCCAGGACCACCTCAGCTCTCCAGTTAACCACATTCCTGGTTTCCACTTAGAAATCTAATTCAAACTCCAAACACCTGAATTCCCTGGTATGCTTGCCAGTGACCACAGATTCCCTGAGATTTGGCTTAATGCCTAAAGAAGTGTGCTCCAAAGGTCAAGGACTGGTCATGGGCCAAGGTCACCATAGGGAGGACCACAAGGAGGCACTCCCCTGCCAGGAGAGGAAACCCCTGGTATGTGGTCAGCTCCACCCAGCACCCCAGCCAGCCGCAGGGGCACAGCTCTGCTTCTTGATGTTTAAAATGAAAAGCTATCTCATTCACTGAAATATTCAAAAGGCAAAGAGCCACATCTACAGTGAGTATGAGCCCATACCCCTCTCACCCCAAGTAAGCAAAAGTGCAGACAGCAGGGAAACCAAGCAAAGACACGCACGGCCCTGTCCCCCAGGGCTAAGAAAGCCACTCACTGCAGAGGCCTGACTCCCCTGGAGGCTAGGAGTAGGCCACAACCCAGCACAGCCTGAGCCTCCGCAACTCACACTCAGCCTCACCAGAAAAGCCTAAAAGGGAGGAGGCCACGAGAACCCAGCCATGACCCCAGTGAGCTGCCATGAAATCTGACTTCTCACTATCGGACTCAAAACCCATTCCTTATGCCACTTAGCTGTGCATAACAAGAGGCTCTAATTTAAAATGAAATAGAAGGTTTTCACTCAAGTTCCTATATGAAAAATTGAGTCTGCAGGACAAGCAGGAAGAGAGAGACTGAGCCCAGAGCTCTCCCAGGTACCAAGCTCCGTCTCCATTCTGCCAGCCCCACCTGTGCCCACCTTTGCCAGGTTAGGAGCTCTGCTGGGTCAAGGTCTGCTTGCCTCCCACCTGTGCTCACCTGTGTTTGAAGGTGACACCTGATTGTTTTCACCAGATTGAGGGGAGTGTCAGGTAGGATAAGGGGACAAAAGCACTGGGCAAACTGCTACTCAGATCATGAAGACCTCGGGAACGTGCAAGGCCACCTGGCCTGTGCAATCAGAGAGAAAACCTCAGCGGCAGACTCAGACCTGCGCGCCACCCAGGATAACTCTGCTGTCTCTGCATTCCCTGGGGAAGTTAACCCCTAGAGTCCTAGCTGGGTGTACCTCCTCAAGGGTACAGGCACCCTGGAGCATCTAGGGGAGGAGGGGAGGGAGGGGGAAGGGAAGATGATGAGAGGAAAAGAATAAAAAAAAGAGGAAGGAAACATGTTGGCAAGAAATGTGACCTGTTGCTAGGAAAAATAAAGGAACAGTTGCTAAGGAAGACAGTAAGGTGGTTCTCCAAAAATAATGTAAACATATAATCACCATACGATCCAGCAGTTGAGTGTGTGCCTCAGACCCAAAGGATGGGAAGCAGGAACCCAGACGGAAGTCGGCGCACCCACGTTCACGGCATCACTACAATGGTTAAAAGGTGGAAGCCACCCAAATGCCCAGCAGATAAATATGGAATCAGAATGGGGTGTTAATCTTCAAGAAAGAAAGAAAGACAGGCAGACACACACACACACACACACACACTCACACACACACACACTGCTACACCACAGATGAAATTGGAGGATGTTATGCCAAGTGAAATAATCTAAATATAATCCAAGCCTGCGAATACGGGGTCCCTGAGATGGTCAAACCCATAGACAGGGCTGGGAGGACGGGGCAGGACAGGAAATGGAGAGTCACTGCTTGGTTAAGTATGGAGTTTTGTTTTGGACCAATGAGATGAGATCTATATGGTGACGGTTAAATGCTGCCAGAGAAAAAACAGAGATGGTAAATTTTACCTTGCATATATATTTTTAATTTCCTTTTTTTTTATTTTATTTATTTATAATTTTTTATGTGTATAAGTGTACTGTCTGCATGTAGGTTGGTACACCCATGTCATACAATGCCACGGAGGTCAGAAGAGGGCATTGGATTCCCCTGGAACTGGAGTTAAAGATGGTTCTTAGCTGCCATGTGGGTGCTGGGAATCAAACCCGGGTCCTCTGCAAGAGCAGTCGGCGCTCTTAACCGCTGAGCAATCTCTCCAGCCCCTCTTGTGTATATTTTATCACAATAAAGCAATGACTAGAAGTTGTTAAGAGTCAAGTGAAGTCACAACACCAGAAACAACTGTCACTTAATGCTCCTGAGTGCTTTCCACAGAGAAATGTCCCCCAAAACCAGCACCACAGACAACTTCATTTCCTGAGTAAAATCATAGCACAGGCCCTCCTCCAAGGAAGACTGCTGCCTCATCAAGTTGGCTTCTGAGTCGTGGCAAAGACCTGGAGAGACCACGTGCAAGAAGAGCCTGGAGATCAAAGGAGCCATCCAACGGGCACTCAATGTCTGCAGCATGGAGGGAGGAAGCCTGTGGGCTCATGATTGGGAATATGTATATAATTAGGAAAGGGAACAGTCTCTGGATGGCTCACATCCAGAATGCACCGAAGTCCCTAACCGACGGCCAGATGGAACCGAGGGCAGGCAAGGCTGGCCCTCCTACCCTGACCTATTTAGGTGTCTCAGTCCAGTGATAGCAATGGGAAATGAACTGATCAAGCAAAATGAGTTCAGGCACTCACTCCTTAGGCAAAAGAAATGGATCTAAAAGCCATTAATGAGAGATGCGTAATGATCTGTGTCTTCTAAGCTGTCCATCTGGGTGAGCTCACCCACCTTAAGGGGCTGACTGATGTCTAAGGGCTGCAGAGCCACACCCCGTTCAGTGCACCCCCAAACACAGTTGCTTCTAACCACACACAAAGTCACCTGGTTTCAAGGCTTCTATGCAAAAACCTGTGCCAACAAACCAAATATGGGAGGCAGTGGTGATTCATGTTGCAAAAAGAATTCTTGGATAGAAACTTGCCACTTCAGCACTCTTCCAAGTTGCGTGCTTCCTCCAGCCTTTTAAGGTTTCTTATAATCAACATGGAATGGTAATGTATAGACTTTTTTCTCCTCAGCACCAACCCAGTCTGTAAAGCAAAGGTAAAGGTGCCTGAATGGTTTCGAACAGGATGTACTCTGCCAGTGGCCTAGCTGAAAGAGAGAAATCCACGTGGGGTCCATTCTCGTCCTTCTGTGAAGTGAACTCCATGATCTATCAGTGTGGGGAGAAGGGAGACCGCTAGCTGGGTGTTGAGGGGCTCATGCCTATAATCTCAGCACTTGGGAGGCAAGAGGACAGTGAATTCAAGGTCAGCCTGGACTACACAGGGAGGACCTGTCTCAAAAATTAAAAGAATAACCTAGCACTTGGGAGGCAGAGGCAGGCAGGTCTTTGTGACTTCAAGGCCAGCCTGGTCTACAGAGTGAGTTCCAGGACAGCTGGGGCTACAGGGAGACCCTGTCTCAAAAAGACCAATAAATAAATAAATAAATAAATAAATAAATAAATAAATAAATAAATAAAATAATTTGGCATGGAAGAGCCCACTGGTTCCATGTTGACAGGGGTGTTGATGAGGACGACAGTAGCCCTAACCAGAAGTCACGGTGGTCTACATGGACCCTGGGGCAAATGAGTCAGGAAGCTGCCTGGTCAGTGACACCTTTCAAATTGCCAGAACCTCGCCAAACTAAATTCTTCTTCCTGTGGCCCCAAAACATGTGTCCTTTGTTCCACACCCTCAGCAACACCACTGCTAGGTGCCTTAGGTGATAAGGGACACCTAAATTTGAGAACTCTACGTGAAAACCTACAGCAATAAATAATACAAATTGGAATGTGAGTCCTGAGCAGGCAAAGGATGCTGGGAAGGCTTCCTGGAGGAGGAAGGCGCCAAAGGGCTTTGTGGCTGGGGAAGCTTAAGGTAGGCTCGATTTAGGCTTCAGCCGGCCAAGAGTCAGTTACTCCTCTTCAACTGTCTCCAGAACAATGGCCTCATGAGGATGTTAGAAAGGCAGGCCACCAGGCAGCCTCCCAAGCCCCGGACAAATCCAAATAGAAATGGGAGTATTGCTAAGCATGATCATTTTTTTAAAATTTTTTTTAATTAATTTTATTTATTTCTGTATGTGTATGAATGTACTCTCTGCATGCAAGTTTGTGCACCCGTTGTCGTGCAGTGCCGTGGAGATCAGAAGAGGGTGTCGGACTCCCCAGGAACTGGAGTTCTCCTGGAATTGGAGTTTTAGACAGTTCTCAGCCGCCATGTGGGTGCTGGGGATCGAACCCGGGTCCTCTGTAAGAGCAGTCGGTGCTCTTAACCACTAGGCCATTCCTCCAGCCCCAGCATGATCATTTTTAACAAGTTCTCCAAGCCATGATAGGAAGGCAGACTGTGAAAACAGGGGACACAGTCTCCAAGGGCATCTGAACGGGACCCGTTGTGGCTTCTGTATGGGGAGGGTCAGGTTGAGGAGGACTCCATGAGGAGAGGGACAAGGCGTGTGCAGACAGCTGCACCCATTCCACGCTGTTTAGTCACAACACCCCTCCCCTCTCCCCCGACACTTCTTATGATGACCCCCCACTGCAGAGAGCTGGCTGGAGAGAATACCCAGAACTTGTAGGACAGCAGAAGAAAGGTAGAAGAATGGAAAGTTCATATACAAGCTGAAAAGCTTCAGGGCAAATGAGTGTGATGGCTCAAACCTTTCATCTGGGCACTTAGAAAGCTGACTCAGGAGGATGGGCTTGGGTTTAAAGGTGACTGAGGCCGTAGAGTGAGACCCTATCTCAGGAAACAAACAGTAGTCTACAGGGAAGAGGTCAGGAATGCTCAAATAAGACAGAAATCAGCAGAAGTGTGTTCTGTTGAGATTTAAGGAACCTCAAAACCACTTGGCCTCATGCAAATACCATCTGTGTTTTGTGCAGCAAGTCACTCCATGCTAGAAGCCCATGCGACACTGGGTGCAGCCAGCCACAATCCGTATGTATTTTGGAGTCAGTGTCAAAGAGGACAGGAGCAGAGGTTCAGGAGGAAAGGGCTCAACGGAGGCTTCAGCTGGCTAAGAACGAAATCTCACATACATTTTTGTTTGCAAAGGCCTTTAGTCAGTCTCCGTCCCCAAACCCCTTCAGACTGACTTCCCTTTTGGGGGACTTCTTCCCCCAAAAGAAGTCCTTATAGAAGAGGGACTTCCTAAGCCAAGACTCCCTGGCAGTGCCCTCAAGGCGGGCAAAGAGAGTGCCAGAGCCTTTAGCTCTGCCCAGATGATCAGGAAATCCAGCACCGGCTGGGTCTGCACACTGAGCGCCCAACACCCTGCCACTCCTGCATGTGAGTCACCCCCGTGCACCCTGTGCTTCTCAACCACCGAGTAGGTGGCTCAGAGGCTCCTCTCACGCACACCGGATGTTATCCATCTCCCTGATTTCAGAAGCATGTTAGGGCAGGTAATAACCCAATTTTCACTCAACAACATGGGCCTGGTGGAAGTTTAGTGAGGCAGTGGACCGAGAGATGTTCTCCCACGTAGGGTCCAGGAGATCCGTGTCCACAGGGGTCTGATCTGGTTCTGTGGCTATCTGGAGGAACAAGGGACTCTGACGAGAGGGGTAGTATCCCCTCAGAGTGAAGGCCATCCCCACCTGTTGGGCGCCTCAGCCTCTAGTTTTACAAGATGGCTTTGTAACACACAGGATGAGATCCTGGAGCCAAGAAGGATATCGGTGGGATAACTGAGAGGAAGCTGAGCGCGGTCTGTGGAGGAATGGGAAGCCCTGGATCCTTGTCAATGCCCTGCAGCCTGGTGGCTCACTGTGTCGATGCCCTGGGGCCTGGTGGCTCATTGCATCCATGGATAAGGCAGATGTTAGCAAGGGGGGAAGTTGGGTAAAGGATCCAGGAGGGATAGCTTGAGCAACTTCCTATAAATCTAGGTTTGTAAGAAAGGACAACAGCCCCCTGGGAAGCTTTAATCTACAGTGTCACCAAAGCAATTCATGTCATAGTTTTGAAGGCAAATTTCAAGTGAACTGTCCTAACAAGGCAGTTCAACTCTCTGAAAGGGAACAAACCTTGCATTTACTTTACAACCTTTTAAATTTTTGTTTGTTTGTTTTTTTCTTTTTTGGAGACAGGGTCTCCCTATATCCCCAGCTGGCCTGGAAATCACTCTGTTAGACCAGGCTGGCCGTGAACTCAGAGAGATCCGCCTGCCTCTGCCTCCCAAGTGCTAGGATTAAAGGCATGTGCCACCACACCTGGCTTAAAGATGGTTCTTAGCTGCCATGTGGGTGCTGGGAATCAAACCCGGGTCCTCTGCAAGAGCAGTCAGCACTCTTAATGGCTGAGCCATCTCTCCAGCCCCATCCGTTTTAATTTTTTAACCCCGTGCCTGTGTGCCTCTTCTTGAAAAGAAAGGCTGTGTGACACACAGTGGTGCCTTCTTCTCCCAAACCTCTCAGAAATGGTCCCCACTTGAGATATTCCTGGAAGCTTCCACCTGACTGACTTTGGAAAAGCAATCTCTAGAGACTTCCCAAACGATGTCATGCAGACTACAAAGAAATCCTTATGTACAGATGGACCCTCACCAGCACATTACTGCTAAGGGTAAAAGCCTGGAAATACCCGTGTCCACAGTAGGTGGACTGTCAAGCAGACCACCCCACCATGCAACGGCTGTGCAGTGCAGCACTATGGAAAGGGGGAGGGGTGCATGGGGGAGATGACAAAGTTGTACAGATTGTAACTGATTTGTAGTTTGCTGTAATAGAAAGAAAGGGACCTGGAGAGATGGTCCCTCCCTGCCTCTCACAGGGTCAGATTGGTCAGAGGACGACCATGGGGCAATGGTTTACCAGTCTGGGCAGCTGCAAGTACCTGGAGAGAGCCAGGTTCTGCAGAAGGTGCAGGACACACAAAACTCACTCCCCACCCTCCCTTTGCCTGTGCTGCCTGGCTGCCTCTCTCCCCCTGCATGAACCCGTGCTCACTGAGAACTCAGGACCCCTGGGCACCAACCAAGGACAATTCCTGGCCACCTCTGGTAGCTTTCTAGGTAGGAGGGAGTTCTGATCACGCTGAACAGACCAAAAGAAACGTAGACTGCTCATAGGGGTATGAGAGAGGGAACCCCATATCTTGGGGAGAGGGGGTCTTGGAACTGAGCCTCAGGAAACTATCTCTGAGGTGAAGTTCCTGAAACTGAGAACAAGAGCCAAGGAGGAAGAAAGGAGGGGAGGACCCTGCTGTAGCTGAAGGCTGAGTAGGTCAGTCATTCATTCAACAAACATCTATTCTGAGGCTATGTGGTGACAGGTATCATCTATCTCCCCAACAGCAAAGCAACCACAAAAGGGCAAGGAGAGAGCCAGGAAACTGTGGGTATAGAACCATTTCTTCGGAGGTCAGGTCTCAAGACATAAGGCCCTCCCACAAAAGCCAAAAACCCTCCTTCCAGGAACAAATTGTACCAAGTAGAGAGGAAGGTGAGACCTGCCATGTCTCACACATTCAGAAAGCCTGCTCTCACGCTGGCCAAAAGCGCATCCCGGCATCAACCCAACGGCAGGCAGCCCAGTCCACGAAATAACGCCTTATTCACCAAGTGCTCCCGCCCCTTCCAGCCCCTTTGATTCCTTGCAAATGCTGCGTGCGCCCCAGCAGCCCCCTGGGTGCAGAAGAGCTGCCGGGAGAGGCTTGGCTGGCAGAGGCAAAGGTCCTGAAGGACCACCCAGCGAACCTGCCAGGAGGGCCGAGCAGGAGCGCGAGGACGCAGGAGCTTCCCACGCTAGGTCTCTGACTCGCGGTTTTAGCCGCGCTGGAGGCTGGAGGACAGGACCCAGAACAGCTCGAATGAGAAGGACCGCTGACCAGAGACCCGAGCGACTCCGCTCCGCGGGAAGGCAAAAAGAAGATGGCAGCGACCTCCGAGATGTCACCCAGAACAAAAATCCCAACCTTGACCCCTTCAAAAGGCGACCGGAGGCAGGAGTACGCGAATCGAACCCACTACCCTGAGCCGCAAGGAGCCTTACCTCCAGGGGAAGGGCCGTCCACGAATGAGGGGGATCAAGCCGAGCCTCCAAGCCTAGCTGGTAAGCACCAAGTAATCCACATTAGGGGATCCGGCGTCCCATCCCCTTCCTACTGTCCGTCCAGGTCCAGAGCGCCGCCACTGCGCCGCGGACCCGTGGGTGGCGGAGTGGCCGCGCGCCGGGGCTCCCACGCGGCTGCACCGCGGTCCCCGGGAGCCGACGCGCGCAGAGAGCTGCGGCCGGGGGTCACCGCGGAGCCGGGCCAGCGTGTCCCGCCGCCTCCTCGCGCTCGCCTGGCAGCCGCCGAGCTCCCGCAGCTCTGCATCTTGCGATTTCTGAGCCTCGCCAGCGCGGGGAGGAGAACCCCCCCCACACACACCTCCCGGCACGCCTCCGGTTTGCAGGTCCGAGGGGACCAGGCGCCACAAGGTGGATGCCCGCCGGACAGGAGCGTCTCGGAGCAGACGCCGCCCAGGTCCGCGTCCAGCCAAGAGCCACGAGCTCCAAACGCCACTGCGCTGCCTCTGCGCTCTGCGCGCTTCGGGGCATGCTGCGATTTTTATCTCAGGCCGCCCGAGGTGGGCGGGGCCAGGGGCGGGGCGGAGCTCCGAGCGGCGTCCTGGGAGTTGTAGTTCTGTGTTCCTACGCCTCACAGAGATGTAAAGTGGAATGGCTGCAGATGGCCCACCAGGAGTACATTCCTACACTCCTTTTCTTTATAGACAAGACTGAGTCTTGTCTGTTTCAGCCATTTCAGCTAACAGTTCCTGGTTAAGATCCATCCTTGAGGGGAAGTCAAAGCGGCAGGAACTTAAGCAACTAGTCACATCACATCCAAGAATAAAGAGGAACGAATGCACCCATGCTGCTTGCCTGTCGCTTCCGATCCAATATATTTTAGGATTACCTGCCTAAGGAATGACATTGCCCACAATGGGTTGGGTCTTCCTTTATCAATTAACTATCTGACAATCCCCCACAGACATTCACACAGGCTGACGTGATCTAGGCAATCCCTGATTCAGGGTCTCTTCTCAGGTGATTCTAGGCTGTAGCAAGTTGATTTAAAAACTAACCAGCATTCAGCCCCGTCACCAATTCGGTTAGGTCAGGCTGTTGTGCATAAGGTGGGTCACACCAGCCCCTTGTGTGTCACTCAGAATGGCAAACCATGAGAGCCCTGGTGAGCTGCAGTCCCAGCCCGTCCATTAACTAGCTGTGTGATCTTCAAGGGTAAGTTACCAGTTTCTTCATCCGATGTGAACCAGAACCTTTCCTGTTTCCGTAGGGCTGTGGAGAGATCAGCTTGCTACCTGGACCACTGCACCTATTGGCCTACACATGCAAGCCTGGTGATGCCTTCAATATAAACAACTGTCACTTCCTTACACTGGTTAAGTGTTAAAGACATTTGCCTTGGAGGCTCCCTCAAGCTAATTGATATCCAGAGACCCTGATAGTTTAAAATTCTATAGCTGTCACCTCCCTTGTTTCTAAACACACTTTGTCATTCACCCATCACCTGCCACTGGGCAGCTAGCTACAGACCCTGTCAGCTCATAGTCAGGGAGAGGAGGAAACACCCTCAGGGTACGTGTGTGTGCAATGATCTCTATGTGTAAGGACTACTAACCTTGCCTAGGGACGTCATCCCAGGCCCCTTTCAGAGGGCTGGAATCTGAGCTGAGCCTGGAAAAAATGGAGAAGAGGTAGACAGATGGGGGGCGTGTAAAAAGTAATTCATTTTCTTCCAGGTCTGGGAGCTTGGACGTCCATGACTAAAGTGTCAGCAGAGTTGGTTCTGCCTTCAGAGGTCTATGAGGGAAATCAGATAGGAAAGTTCCTATATGAAAAATTGAGACTGCAGGACAAGCAGGAAGAGAGACTTAGCACAGAGTTCTCCCAGGTACCAAGTTCTGTCTCCATCCTGCCAGTGCCACCTCTGTGCCCACCTTTGCCAGGTTAGGAGCTCTGCTGGGTCAAGGTCTGCTTGCCTCCCACCTGTGCTCACCTGTGTTTGAAGGTCCTCCTCAGTCAAACCGGATGACACCTGATTATTTTCACCAGATTTAGTAGTGTCAGGTAGGATAAGGGGACAAAAGCACTGGGCAAACTGCTACTCAAATCATGAAGACCTCAGGAATGCGCAAGCCACCTGGCCTGTGCAATCAGAGAGAAAACTTCGGCGGCAGACTCAGACCTGCGCGCCATCCAGGTGATTCTAAATTCTGTCACATTGACAGTTCACAGTAACCATCACACTCAGAGACAAGGCGTCCATGTTGAATGTGACAGGATAAAGTCAGGTGTACTGGCTTTTACATGTAATCCCAACAGTCAGGAAGCTGAAGGAATAAAGGAAGTGTCATAAGCTCAAGATTAGCCTGGGCTATAGAGTGAGACATTTTCTCAAAAAGACAGTCAATCAATCAAGTGACAGATACATTTAAGTCTGTTCATTTAAAAGGGCAAGAAGACTGGGTTCCACGGTGGTCTGCCCTAAACCCAGTCTTCAGGTTTCCACATGCTGTCCACACATACACATAACACACACACACACACACACACACACACACACACACACACACAGACTGCTGGCAAGCTCTAAGTTGGTCCTAGACATCTAGCTCTCACCTGGTGCTGTGTCACACCCACAGAGCACAGTCAAAGTGTAGAGTGGTTTGCCTGTTTCCATTCTGCACTGACAGTTGTACCCTCCCTTGCATGCAAAAGAGGTAAGACAAAGATGTCTGCCACACAGATTCCCAGGGAGAATCCCTCAGGACAGGGACCAGAGCTGCCTGGGAGTACAGGCAGTGAGAGGGAAGCAGTGTCTGGGGTTGATTCACACAGGTTACTGATTCTTCTGTACTTGACATCATTCTTCTTCTCAAGTCCTTTACAGTTTCTCTTTAGAAAACATTAGCTCCCCGGATGATTCAGAAAAACTGAAATTCATTTGAACCTGTTATGTATTTCACCTTGTTACTGTGAAATGGATTGTTCATAGGTGAAGTTGGAGTCACATCATCCTTGCTCAGACATCTCCAGGTACCTAAGTATGAGTCTATACTTGGTTATCTGAGGATACATACAGATAGATACAGATACACAAATACTCATGTGTGTGTGCACGTGTGTGTGTTTAATGCATTACTGCACACACATGCATCCCCCACTGTCTCACTCCACTGCAACAGCCCAGAAGCAATGACACCCCATGAGTAATAAGCACGATGCCCATGGTTTTGATTTAATACCATTATCCTATATAAAGTATCAAGGCAACCTGCAAAAATGGCTGAATCTAGGGTGGGGGGCAAGAAATACACAGCTCTCTGATTCCACTGGCCAAATTTTCCTATCTGTACAATAATTATGTTGCTTTAACATCAATACACTTCTCATTCCTTAACATTCAGTGGGCTTTCTACTTACTGTGCCTTCTTCAACAAGTTCCCGGCTATCTCTGGACCGCTCTACTTCCACTTTAACTTAAAATCAGTACATTAAATATCAAGGAAAAATAAGCAAAAATTATGAAGGGAAACCCCTTGAAGAAGCCCCTCATGGCACGTAAAATCACATGTGAACTCAACAGACTGGCATCAAAGTCAGATGCTAGCTGGTCTTCTCTCTTCCTCTTCCTCCTCCTCCTCCCCCTCCTCCTCCTTCTTTTCTTCTTGTCTAGGCTCCCCAACAAACCCCTCAAGCTCCAGGCAAATTGCTGCTTTCAAGACGATTGCAGACTTAACTAGATATCTCTTATGCTCAGAATATCCTTCACTTCTACCTGTGGACTGTGGTAGACTCTTCTGCCTGCCTCCCACATGCACCTGCTCCAGGAAGATGCCCACTACCTCAGAGAACTCTTTTAAAGGACAGAAACTCCCAGGCCCTTCAAAATAAAGCTTATTGAGGTCATGAATTTTCTTCCTCTGGGTCATGACCCTTCTGTCCCCACTTGCATGTAACTGAGATTGCTGAATTCCCTAGAAATAAACTATGATGTGCATAATGAAGTGACTGAGTCCAACTTCACAGTTGTCTCTATAGGTAACACCAACACATCATCACAGAGGCTAACATCTCTGAGAGCCTGAGACGTGTCAAGTACAGCCCTGAACATTCATAATCCGCTACGTCCTCTGACCTCCCAAATGCCAGCAGCAGGCCTTATTATTAACATCCCATTATTAGAGGTGAAGAAATCAGAGCCAAGAGAAAGGAAGCTCTTCGCTTGATGTTGCAAAGCACAAGGCAGCTCAGAGCCCTCTCATAGAAGTCCCTCCTGGCTACCCCATGACAATCCTGACAACACACCATCAGTCAGTTTCAGAGCAGCAATGCCTAGATAACGTTTTTATGTGAGACAGGATCTTCCTGTAGCCCCAACCAGCCTGGAATTTGCTATGTAGACTAGATTGGCCTGGATCTCACAGAGATACTCCTCCTCTGACACCTGAGTGATGGGAACTAGAACAGTTTACTTCATTGCACCTGCTTCTCCAAAGCTCCTTCCAGGAAGACTCCATGCTTAGCACAAGCTGGTAGGAGACTGTGGTTGAACTGCTGTAAAGCACCCTATCCAATGCTTTGTCGATACCAAGCTTACTCAATAAGAGAGAGGCCACCATTCTGTCCTTCCTCTGCCTCCTTCCTGCCCCACTGAACTTCCCATTGCCTGTCTTACCACCCATTTCAAAGGAGGTTTCTACCACTGGAAGACACTCTACACTATCAGCACCCCTGGGGACATAATTAAAAATGCAGAGTCTAGGCTGGCAATGGAGCTCAGTGGTACAAGCATTCCTCTAAAATGTGTGAGCGCCTACCTGGGTTTGATACAGAGAGAGAGAGAGAGAGAGAGAGAGAGAGAGAGAGAGAGAGAGAGAGAGGAGAGAGAGAGAGAGAGAGAAAAGGGGAAATGGAAAGGGAGGAGAGGGAAGGGAAAAGGGAAAGAAGTAGAGGGAAGGGAGAGGAGAAGAAGAAAGAGAAGGAAAAAGGGAGACAAGGAGAAGGTATGGAAGAGGAGAGGGCAGGAGAGGGATGCAGAATTTCACTGTTTACCAAGCATCAGAACATGCATCTACTGATGGGATATTTTTTTAATTTTGCAACTAAGCATAAATTCACACACACACATTCAAAACCTCTTTGCAAGTCACAAACCTCTTGGGCACAGTGTTTATTTTAACCAAGTGGAACCCAGCCTCTATCTTGTTCTAGTTCTTTCTGCCAGTGGCATGTCCCAGGGAGCCTGGGAGCAGCGGTTCAAAAGAGGCAGAGCATTGGGAAACAGCTTGCCATGGAGAAAACTCAACAGCACCCATGACTGGCCCGGTGCCTTACATTGTGTGCATCGCTGGATCACAGGATGCGAATATCGACTGATTAAAATATGCAGATTAACCTGGGGCTGACATCCAGAAAAAGATCAAAGGGAGGATTGCACAAGGAAGGAGCCCAAAGCAAAGCATCAGGGCAGGTGATTGGGGTGAGAGAGCGGATGCACAGGACCCAGTCTCGGGCTTTTGCATGCTTGGCATAGAGATTCAAATAACTTGAAAAAACCAGTGCAGAGAGCTTCCGGGTGGGCAGGACAAGGCAGGGATTCAGTGGAAGACATGCTCCTGAGCTAGAAAGAAGTTTCAGATGGGCTCAGCCAGTCTGTGACCATTCAGTCCCACCATTCAAAACCATGATCCTTTTGTGGTATACTCAGACCACAGACAAACCTCTTAGACAGCTCACGATGACCCAAGGCTCCCATGCCCCTTCTCAACCTTCCTATGGTGATCCTCCAAAGAAAGAATGTGATCTTTGTTGACCTACAGATGAAACAGCTGGGCACAGTGGCTTGCACAGGGCCACACGGCCCCTTCAGCCATCTTCTGCCACCATCCGGCCTGACTTTATCCAGTAGACTAGCTCCTCCTCTGCCTCCAGGGGGTACATCTCATCCTGAGCCCCTACTGACTTTTCCCTTAATCACACCACTAACAGTGCTCCCCCAGGCTCCCAGGGGCCTGCTCATCACTTAGCCAGGAGCTCGTTCTGACCTTACTTCTCTGGCATTCTCTCAATGTTGTACCCAAAATCCCGTCTCCCTTTACTTGCACAATGGTGGATCATACCTTAAGCCTCTGCCCTGTTTATATCCCAGCTCTGGTTCCAAGCTGTCCTTTCCTCTCCCTGCTTGGGCACCGGATCCACACTCACACCCAACCCTGCCTACCGTGTGGATAGATCACCCCCCCACCTCTGTTTGCTGGATGTTTCTACATCCCTCAGCCTCAGGCTAAGAACAGCATCTTTTCCCACCCATTGGTGACTCCCCACCCAGTGTGGCCCTGTCACCAAGTTTCTTGTCAACCAGAGGATAACTACAGCAAATGGAGTCTCACTGTCCCAGGGTCATGCTCTTGAGGCTTGCTCAGCCCTTCATGGGAGCATATCAGAAGATCCTGGAGCAGCAGGCTGCAATCCTTCCAAGGGCAGTCCTCAAGTATGAAAGAAGAGGGTCGTTGGACAGATATCCCATTGTTATGGTTTGGATACGAAGTGCCCTCTCAAGAATGTTCATGTGGTAGAGGCTTGATCCCCAACGCAATGTGCTTTGAAGAAGTGATTGGATCATAAGGATGCTAACCTAACCAGTGGATTGGTCCACTGACAGATTCCTAATTGAAAGAAATATATGTTAGGCAGTAGAAACTAGGGAAGATGGGATCAGACTGGAAAAGGTGGGCCATTGGAGATGTGGTGGTGGAAAATGTATCTTTGGGCTGGCAAGATGGCTTAGGAGGTGAGCTTCACGCTCACAAGTGTTCTCTGGTCCTAGTGCGTGCATGCACACACACACACACACACACACACACAAACACACCACTAAATAAACAAATGGACGATAAGTATATCTTGTCTCCAGTCTGTCTCCTCTCTTTCCTTCCTGGTCACGAGGTGGGCAGCCTCTTCAGTCAACATTTCCCTTCCTGTTGCGTTGAGCCTCCTTGATGACCCACTACAAGGCCATGGTTGCCTTGCTCAGACACTTGGTTACAAGGACAAACCACAACCAGCACACCCATCTTTTGACTCGGAGATTCTCAAGTCTAGTCTACCCCAGTGTTGGACTTGTTCTAGTTCCCAGTGAGATCCAAGCATGGAGGTCCTCATAGACTCTCTGGTTCACCTGTCATTTGTCAACTTCCCCTTTCCAGTTGACTCTGTGCTTCCAGAGATTGAGCCTACAGGTCAATCACATACAAACACTTCTCCCATTCAACCAGGATCCACTACCCATAAGTCAATCTTGTTCATGCCTACAATTTTCCAAGTCTGGACTGGAAAGCTAGGAACTTTTTTTAAAAATTTTTGCTCTTTTTCTTCCAACCCACCAAGTATTTCTGAAGTGTTTTCTGAAATGCTTGAAGGGCTTGTTTCCTTTTATTACAGGTGAGGCCAAGTCCTTGTAATTTCTCATTTTGATGGATGCTTATCATTCCTCACCAAGGAATGTTCCTTGGGCTTTTCTAGTCTCATCGTTCGGGCTCCTCTGGGATGACCTTCACGTCCCTACTCTATCTCAGTGAGAGCTCTCCTCTTGAAACATCCTTTGCATTCACTGGACACTTAGAATGTGCTGTCTTTCACCACTGGTTAGGTAAACGTGTGCATTTCTGGCTCCTTCCAATGTTAAGTGTCCTGGGATCATAGGCTTGCTCCCTTGCTTGCTGTTTTAGTTCATTTTCTGTTGACGCTATAAAATACCATGATCAAGGTGACTTATAGAAGGAAGAGTTTATTTGGGTTTACAGTTGTAGAAGGATAAGAGTAGCAGATGGCAGGGGAGAAGGCCAAGAGTTCCTATCTTCCCACACACACAGGAAGTAGAGAAAGAGGGAGCAATTGAGAAGTAGAGCATGATGTGAACTCTCAAGGCCTGTCCCCCAGTGACCTGCTTCCTCCAGCAAGGTCACACCTCCTAAATTTACCTCCACGACAACCGCACCAACTGAGGACCAAGTGTTCCAGCACTTGAGCTTATGGGGGGTACTTCTCATTCAAGCCCCCACAATTGCTCTCTTAAATCCCCTCAGTGAAGATTCAGTCAACATTTTTCTGCTTTAATTTGCCTGACAAGATTACACAGCTAACAAAGTAAGTCTAAAGAAATGATTCTTTTGAAGTAAATAAATCTACTCGTTCTTCGAATTGTTCCGAGTGTCCAGATGTCTTACCCATAATGCTGTACCCCAAAGCTTGATATTGCAGCAAACTCCCCAGACTGCTAGAATTTATTATCCTCTGCCTAATGTCCTAACACTGTTATACCACTTAATACTTTTGATGGTTTTTGGAATCATGGAGGATAAAGTTGTTTAGTTCGAAGATAATGTCTTTCTTAGAGATTGTATGAAGAATGGGCAGTTTTCTTTTATTTAATTAATTATTATTTTTATGTGTAGGAGTGTACTGTCTGCATGTAGGTTGGTGCACCCGTGTTGTGCAATGCCGTGGAGGTCAGAAGAGGGCGTCAGATTCCCCTGGAACTGGAGTCAAAGGCGGTTCTTAGCCGCCATCTGGGTGCTGGGAATCAAACCCGGGTCCTCTGCAAGAGCAGTTGGTGCTCTTAACCACTGAGCCATCTCCCCAGCCCCAGCATGGGCAGCTTTCTGAACAGTGAAACTAAGCAATGATGACCATCCCATTCATCCAACAGGCATGCACCTGGTACCTGGTAAGCACCTAGTACTGTATTTAGTACTGGCGGCAGGATGATGAGATAAGCTCCCTGTCTTTGTGGGGAGAGTCACAATCAATAAGGGAATCACTGAATTAAATAATTGTGCAGTAAAATACAAATAAGAATAAGCCCAAGATATATGAGTGGAAACAAGAGGCTCTGACCTAGAAAAAAGGCAAATCACAAAACTGACGGAACCGATACATATCCATGGTGGGTGGACACACCCTTGGTATAAATGAGGCCTCCAGTCGAATAATTCCTGAAACAGCCAAGCTTGGCTTTGTCTTTAAAAGCAAATGAAGGGGCTGGAGAGATGGCCTAGAGGAGGTTAAGAGTGCCGACCGCTCTTGCAGAGGACCCGGGTTCGATCCCCAGCACCCACATGGTGGCTGAGAATTGTCTTTAACTCTAGTTCCAGGGGAATCCGACACCCTCTTCTGACCTCCGCGGCATTGCACAATACGGGTGCACAGACCTACATGCAGACAGTACATTCGTACACATGCAGAAAAAAAAAAAGCAAATGGAGATGTTTGGTAAAAATGATGATGTGGAGGTGACTGAGTAGAAGGAGAAGACTGGGAAAAGAAATTGGCACTTGGTGGGATGGTAGGAAGCAGACCAGGCTGTGTTCCTCTGCTAGGGGAAGTCTGAATAGGTGTGATGAGGTGTCTTATCTGGGGAGTGTGGAAGCCAGCCGTGTCCAAAACTGCTTATCTGAGACCCATGTTGTCTCCTGGGAATAGTCCATCTGGTACCCAGCAATGCCAGTCCACAGGATGGAGGTTACAGGACCCACACCTTCTTCCTCTCACAGGCTAACTAAAACCAAATAAGACAATGGCCACGGAAGCCCTACCCAGATTTTGCAAGAAGCTTTGTGATGTAACTATTCTCAAAGATCTGAGTCCAGTCATTTATCTCAGATATCCTCCTTTCTCTCTCTGTTCATTTCTTCCTCTCTGGGGTGCAGCACAGACGGGTGGGAGATGTGACTGAGTGGTGCCGGGAAAAGGTGTGGGCCCCACCTCATCCCTACTCTTCCCTGCCCCCAAAGGAGGAGGCACACATGGAACACTAAAGCTTTGTTTTCAGAAGGTTCTGAAATCAGACACCCAACTTACCTCATCCAACACCAAAAGTTCTGTCTGCCTTTCACCATAGAATCTGAGACACCAGAAGAGGAAGGGAGAGGATAGTAGAAGGAAACTAAGACAACCCTGGCTAATGTGTTCCTATTAGCTATTTTTCTGTTACTTGGATAAGACACCATGACCAAAGAAATGTACAGAAGGAAGAGTTTATTTGGCTTATGATACAGAGGGATGACAGTCCATCATGCTGGGGACAGCCTGGTGGTAGGCTGTGGCGGGAGCAGAAAGCCAAGCAATCACGCCTTTAAGCAGACACTAGAAAAAGTGACTAACCACTCTCAAAGCCCGACCCCAGTGACTGAGCTTCCTCCAACAAGGCTGCACCATCTGAAAGTTCCATGACCTTAACCAAACAGTGCCAGACACTGATGACCAAGTGTCCAAATAACTGGAGCCTATTGGAGGCATTCTTATTCAAGCCACCACAGTGCATATGTAAGCCCGTCCCCTTTTCCCAACACCCGACCTCCCTACAGATGAGTACTGGCTTGGAGAGACAGAGGAACCCAACCCAGGTCATATGGGTAGAGCCTATAATGGTTTTCTACTCTGACTATAACAATGTACAATTGGCAGAGATGACTCTGTTTGAGAAAGCCCAGGTAGGACAGAGGAGGTGGAGGCCCAGATGCAAGGTCTAGGTCAACTTTTAATGAGCAGAACCTGAGTTTCCTATTGTAAAATAAGGGATTCGCCTCATGCAATGGTCTGCAAAGAGATGATAAGCCATAAATCTCTGTGAGTTTTGTAGAAAAGGCACAGCTTGTGAGATGGAACAACAAACGGTCACATCATTCATTCATTCATTCATTCATTCATTCAATTCCATGTTTTTAGAGAGGCCTCCAGGTGCCAAGCCCAGATCAAGGAGAAGCATCATAAACAGGACCTCCAGCTTAAAGGCAAAAGGCATATTCTTAAGGAATTCATACAAGGCTTCATTGTACAAAGGCAGAGAATGAGGCCCAGGCAGAGCAAATGACTTGCCTAATGTCAGAGAGGGAGGTAGCAACAACTGGAATTTCTAGCATAGCTCAGCTGAGAGTGGCTCCCTGAATAGGAAATGGTGGTGTTCGTTTCAACCTAGTAACCCTGCTGTAACTCAGCTGAGCCAGGAAGCGAGAATCTGCTTAGGGCCCCACTGCAGATCTCTCAGGGATGAGGAATCAGCCCTGAGCTTTTGGCAGAAGTTAGCAGCTCTGCAGAAGCCCCATGGAGACAACAAGCCCCAGGTTGCTGATGTACTTCCCCATGCCCAGCACTGAGATAATAACACAATCCATATTCATCAACCTGGAAAGTCCTGGTACCAGGAAAATGCACATCAACAGAACTCCAGGCTGATCTATCACACTACAGGTGAGGTGGTCTAGCTAAAGGAAATGAGACATTCATCTGATTGCCCAGGAACAGAAACTCAGGGGTACTGGGGACCAATCCTCTCAGTCCACATACAACTGAGCCCTCCAGCTGGTTGGCAGTGCCCTGGACAGGAAGCAGCCAGGAAAGGAACACAGAACCGGACATGTCGAGCCCTGGCAGACACTTACTCTCCTTCTCTGCATTCAATGGCCACAGCAGGCACAGAAACCAGGGCACTTGCCACAGTGATGCCAGTGTCCCGGAATAGCCACCATAAATATCTATCCCACCACAGCAGTTTTAAATAGAAGCCTTGATTTTCTAAGTTCATTCTAAGTTCAATTGTACTCTTGGAAACAGAGAGTCCAGCCACAAACATGTCAAGAAGAAAGCTAGATTCAAACACAAATCATTCTTCATGCTAATCTCTCAGCAGAGGTGGTCGTAAATGCCTCTGAAACCATGGTATTGATGGGCTGTCAATAGAGCTCAAGGACTCAGGGCTCAGCTCCTGCCCAAGAAATATTGTTAACAGGTCACAGAGATGCTTGTACATCAATGATTCTTGAAGCACTAGTTACAATAGCTGAGTTATGGATCCAGCCACAGAGGAATGGATGTATATATATACACAATGGCAATTTTTTTGTCTTTTCGAGACAGGGTCTCCCTGTAGACCCAGCTGTCCTGGAACTCTCTCTGTAGACCAGGCTGGCCTTGAACTCACAAAGATCCACCTGCCTCTGCCTCCCAAGTGCTAAGATTAAAGGTGTGCACCACCATACCTGGCAGGAATTTTTTTTCTTTTTTTAAATTTATTTATTTATACATATATTTTTTATCAGATCTAGACCCATGTCCCCCCTATCCCCCCACCCCTCCAGAGCTCATGCATTCTGCCAAACATGGCTGGCAGGAATTTTTTTCAGCTATAAAGAACTTATATCATCTACAGGAAAATGGCCGCAACTGGAAATAACCCTTTAAGCAAGTTATGTTGGTCTCAGAAACACAAATAGCATATTTTTGGTTTCCTTTGTGGGTCTTAGATGTTATGGATATATAAAATTATAGATGTGTCGATGACATGAAATTATTAGAAAGTAGAAAGCTGTTTAGTGGACAAAGGAGACTAGTAGGAGGGACGTGGCTGAGGAAGGGTCAGGTTGTGGTAAGGTGTGCTCCAAATGCATTGTGTATTAAATGAAGCCTGTATGATAAAAGGGAAAAAAAGACTGACTATAACAAGATACAAGCTGAAGGGTACACCTGTCTACCTCCTCCAAGCCCAGCAGGACTCAGAGAGTCTGCATGAGGCACGGAAGGATGGGTGGAAAGAGAAGAGAGAAAAGGGATCAGAAAGGGGCATTTTTAGTTCTCCAATACAGCCATGAGGCAGTTGACGCTGTCTTGCCCCCCCCCCACCCCATCTTTTGTCTGGATCATTCTCTTCCCAAAGGTTTGATTCTTAGGAAAATTCTCTCCAAGTTCCCTGTGTAAAGTGGCTCCCTGTTCCCAGGTACTTCTTAACACGAAGCTAGAGGGGGTAAGTACATCCTCTACTCCTCCTGTCTCAATAAGAAGAGACCTTGTGAGTGAGGAATCTCACTGAGTCACAGCCCTGACCACATCCTCCATCTCTTCCTTAGAACTGATTAAGTGGTGGGCAAAAGCCACAAGTCCAGCTTTTTCCAAGGGGAGCATCTGATGTATTAGAAGTATTGGGTTTCAGAAGCATCTTGTTCTGCACATCTAAACTTCCCCTCAGAAGACTGTCTGGAGAACAAGACTGGAATGGGGAGGACAGCTCAGGTCACCTTCATCCCTTAGTCCTACACAAATCAGATATTGTAATTCAGGGCCTTGATCATTAGCAATTTAAATTTAGAGCTCCACCTATCTGATACCTAAGTCCATCCCTTGGGGAGGCAGGCCCTCCTTCGACCCCTGTTTCTCCCTCAGTAGAATGGAACTGCCAGAGTCTTTGCTTTGCTTCCCCTGGATCTCTAGTATCACCAGTGTTCCCAGCACCCAGTGGGTGCTTGTTAGATCCTGACAGAGCAAATGGATAGATCCTTACTAAGGGTACAGTATGCTAAGCACAGGATGGATGGGCCCTGATCCTTTCAAATATGGAGGGTGTGATGGTCAGTCTTTTTTTTTTAGACAGGGTCTCCCTTTAGTCCCTTTAGTCCTTGCTCTGTAGACCAGGCTGGCCTCAATCTCAATCTCACAGAGATCTGCCTGCCTCTGCCTCCTGAGTGCTGGAATTAAAGGTATGCATCAACCACGCCCGGCACTAAAGATGGTTTTTAGCCGCCATGTGGGTGCTGGGAATCGAACCTAGGTCCTTTGCAAGAGCAGTCAGTGCTCTTAACCACTGAGCCATCTCTCCAGCCCTGATGGTCAGTCTTAACTGTTACCTTGATGGGATTTAAAATCAATCTAGGGGCTGGAGAGATGGCCTAGCGGTTAAGAGCACCAACTGCTCTTGCAGAGGACCCGGGTTCGATCCCCAGCACCTACATGACAGCCGAGAACCGTCTGAAACTCCAATTCCAGGAGAACTCCAGTTCCAGGGGAATCCGACACCCTCTTCTGACCTCCGCGGTATTGCATGACACGGGTGCACAGACTTGCATGCCGACAGTACATTCATACACATACAGAAATAAATAAAATTAATAAAAAATTAAAATCAATCTAGGAGACACACCTCTGGGTGCATCTTTGAGGGTGCTTCCAGAGAGGCTTAATTGAAAAGTTGGAAGACTCACCCCAATACAGAAAATACAATCCTGTGGGCTACGAACCCAGACTGAATAACAGGCTCAGCAGGTGAAGAAACTTGCTGCCAAACTGGAGTTCAATCCCTGGAACTCACAGGGTAGAAGGAGAAAACTGATTCTTGTAACTTGTCCTCTGACCTTCACGTGCCACCTGTGTGTGCACGCCCCTTCAAATAAATAAATAAATAAATAAATAAATAAATAAATAAATAAATTAAGTGCAGATTCAAAGGACAAACCACACTGAATGTCAAGATTTTCTCTTTGCTTCTTGAATGCAGATAAAACGTGACCAGCTGTCTTACCCATTTAGTCCTGTGCCTTCCCACCATGACGGACTCTGCAACTATGAGACAAAAATCAATCCTCCTTCTTTAAGTTGTTTTTCTCAGATGTTTCATCATAAGAACTACATAGAAAAGTCACAATAAGAATGGTGGAACACCCCACTTTGAAGATGAAGAAACGTATTTAGAGGTCCAGAGACACAGGTCAAGAGCAGAGCCAGGCCCTACGACCAGGGACAGCCTCACTCCATGGTTAGCCACTGGAAACCACACTGTAAGCTTTCATTATCAACAGCAGGCAGGACACTTGGAAAGGAGAGCATTTTAATCGTTTTACTTGACAAACTTGTCTCCAAATTATCCACTTTCAAAAAAAGGCAACTTACGGGGCTGGAGAGATAGCCTAGTGGTTAAGAGCGCCAACTGCTCTTACAGAGGACCCGGGTTCGATCTCTAGCACCCACATGGCAGCTGAGAACTGTCTTTAACTACAATTCCAGGAGAACTCCAGTTCCAGGGGAATCCGACGCCCTCTTCTGACCTCTGCGGCATTGCACGACACGGGTGCACAAACCTACATGCAGACAATACATTCATACACATAAAAAAAAAAAAAAAAAGAAAAAAGAAAAAAGCAATTTAGTCAAGAAGAAATAGAATACAAGTAAGATTTTACATTCAAACACACACACATACACACACACACACACACACACACACAAATACACACACATAAAGGCCAAGACCAGATAGTTTCATAGATGAATATGAAGAATTAATGCTAATCCTTCCTAAGACCTTTGAAAAAAATAAAAGAGGAGGAACCACTTCTCTGTGAGTTCAAGGCCAGCCTGCTCTACCTAGTGAGTTCTAGAACAGCTGGAGCTACAGGGAGACCCTGTCTCAAAAAGACAAAAAAAAACATACTCAGAGTAGGGCAATCCATAGAGACAGAGGATTTAGTGCTGCTGTTTAGAGGATGAAAGTACTGAGATGTGTCTACTCAAGCATATGGTGTGGCTTTGGGGCCTGATAAAATTATTTTGGAATTAGATAATGGTGATCAATGCAAAGCTCTGTGAATATGTGAAAAACCATTGAGTTATACATTTTTTAAAATGTAAAATTTGTAGAATGAGAATTATATCTTGATAAAGCTGCTGTGATGTTTTTTTTTTTTCTTCTTCTTCTTTTTTTGTCAGTTTGACACAAACTAGTCACCTGGGAAGAGGGAGTCTCAACTGAGGAATTTCCCCCACCAGTCTGACCTATGACCATATCTGTGAGGCATTTTCTTTATTGATAACTGCTGGAGGAGAACCTGGCCCACTGTGGGCAAAGCCATCACTAGGGAGGTAGGTGGGCCTGGGCTGTATAAGAAGTGCAACTGAACTGGGTCAAAGAACTGACTGAAATGGAGAACTTCTGTTCGAACTAGTAAACTTTTGCAATGGAGACTTTTGAGAGAGACTGAGAAAAAGATGAAAAACATGTTTGGCAGAGTGCATGAGCTCTGGTGGGGTGGGGGGGCATGGGTCTAGATTTGATTTGAAATTTTGTATGAAATGCACAAAGCTTCAATAAAAATTGGCTTAAAAAAAAAAAAAGAAGTGCAGCTGAGCGAACCAGAGATAGAGGGCCAATAAGCAGTGTTCCTCTGTGGTCTCTGGTTCAGTTTTTGCCTCTGGGTCCCTGCCCTGGCTCCCCTCCATGACGAACTGTAAGCTATTAATTGAAGTAAACCCTTCCTACCCCAAGTTGTTTTGGTTAGTGTTTTATCACAGCAACAGAAGGCAAACTAAGACAGCTGCCTACGTAAGATATGAGGTACACCGGATGGAGAGATGGTGCAGCAGTTAAGAGTACTTACTGTCCCAAGGACCCACATCAAGCATCTCATACCCACCTGTAACTCTGGTTCCAGAGGATATGATATCCTCTTCTGGTCTCCATGGGCACCTTCACACACACACCACACGCACACACACACACACACGCGCACACACACACACACACACACACACACACACGGTGCACATAAACTCATGAAGGCACACACACACAAGTAAAAATAAATCTTAAAAAAATATGAGATGAACTCAGCAAAACACATCAATAAATTATGATATAGGTATAGACAAGAATTAAGAAGAGAAAGGAAAAGCAAACAAGTTATTTTGTTGTTGTTGTTGTTGTTGTTTTGAGACAGGGTCTCGCTGTAGCCCCAGCTGGCCTGGAACTCACTATGTAGACCATAGAGCCCCCTGCCTCTGCCTCCTGAGGGCTGGGATTTAAAGGTATGCAACACCACACCCTACCTCAAGGTACTCTTATGCTAAGAGTATCTGAGCAGTGGCCACATCTACACCCTGGTGTTACCATTGAAATTTGAGAATGATAGTATGTTGGGGCAACAGTGTATGATGGCCGGAGTCAACTATCAACTTGACACAACCTGGAATCATGTGGAAAGAAAATCTTTTTATTTTATTTTGTTTTAATTTTATTTATTTTTTATGTGTATGAATGTACTGTCTGCATGTAGGTTTGTGCACCCGTGTCATGCAATGCTGCAGAGGTCAGAAGAGGGTGTTGGATTCCCCTGGAACTAGAGTTAAAGATGGTGCTCAGCCGCCATGTGGGTGCTGGGGATGGAACCCGGGTCCTCTGCAAGAGCAGTCGGTCACTCTTAACCGCTAGGCCATCTCTCCAGCCCTGGAAAGAAAATCTTAATGAGGGATTGTTTGCATGTGTTGGCCTATGGGCAGGTGCATCTGCAGGGGTTGTCTTAATTAAGTTAATTGATGCGGGAAGACCCAGCTCACTGTGGATCTAGGCGGAAGATTGTGCACTGTGGAAGAGTGGAGAATCCAGCTGAGTACTGGCCAGTGAGCCAGCATGCATGCATTCTTTCCTCTCCGCTCCTGACTGTGGATGCGATGTGACTGTTGGAAGATTTCACCTTTGACTTTCAACAGAATGATAGAGTGTAATCCAGATTCATGAGGTGAAATAAACTCCTTTCTCCCTTAATGTGGCTTTTTGTCGAGGTATCTTATAATGACAACAAATGAAAGAGAACCCCATGTAATTTCACTGCAACCCAAAGCCTTGAGGGGCAATGCAATTGCCAATATCCTTGAAACATTTAAAACGGTTGGACTGTAACCCTTAATGGCAAATGATCTAGAAACCAAGTGGCCATCTGTCCTCCCATCTGGTGTTGAAGTGTACTTCCGCACAAACACTGGATTTCGCATTAGTCACCAGTTGCATTCCGAGCTCACTGTGTGGCTTGTGGCCAGTCACTCAAAGCTCACCTATAAAATGAAAGGGTGGGGCAATTTTCTTTCCTTTTCTGAAACCTATCCCAGCAATCCAAGGCAAAGGAAACATGAAAGTGTGTGTGTGTGTGTGTGTGTGTGTGTGTGCATGTGCCTTTAAAGTGTTTATATTCCTTTTAATAGCCACATATTAGAAGTAAAAAATAATGGGTCATGTCATCATTAAATGACATTTATTTCACACCTGTGTGCTAATGTAAGAGTGTGCTAAATAGGGCAGGTGAAAATTATAAGAAGGAAAAGTCACCTCTGTAAGTATCTGCTTATTTTTAATTTTTTATAATTTTATTTATTTTTATTTATCTCTTTGAATGTATATATGTTTCTGTGTGAGTGTATGCACAAGTGTGTGGGTGTGTGCATGTCTGTGTGTACACATAGAGGACAAAAGAGAGTCTCTTTATCATCTTCTATCATGATACAGCTATCCCTTTTGAGAAGGGGTCTCCCCTTGAGCACAGGGCTCTTTTGTTCCTGGCTAGGCAAGAGGCCACACCCCAGCAATCCTCCTATCTCTACTCCCCAGGGAGCTAGGGCTATGGGTATTCATGGGACTCTAGGCTTGGTTATGTAGGTGCTGGAACTGAACTCCACTCATTATGACTGCAACAGCAAGTGCTCTTAACTGCTGAGCCATTTCTCCAGCATCTGGTCTCCATTTAAAAAAAAACAATTTTTTTTTGTATGTGTATGAATGTACTGTCTGCCTGTAGGTTTGTGCACCCATGTCATGCAATGCCACGGAAGTCAGAAGAGGGTATCAGATTCCCCTGGAACTGGAGTTAAAGACGGTTCTCAGCCGCCATGTGGGTGCTGGGGATGGAACCCGGGTCCTCTGCAAGAGCAGTCGGCGCTCTTAACCGCTAGGCCATCTCTCCAGCCCCTCCATTTTTTTTTTTACAGAGTTCTGGGCCCCTATTTGAAATCGCAAACTGAGGATTCTCGTTACCCAGGTCTACTTTTCTTTCTCCATAGAACTAGTCACTTTCTAATAGGCGACATCATTTACTAATTTGTCACATTTATTATCTTCTGCCTATGGGAACAGATTTCTCTGACTAGCCTATGCACCTAGCACCATATCTGGCCCAAACTACAGATTTGTTGAAGTAATTGGATAACTAAAGGATAGTTCTAATTTTTTTGTAGCCCAGTGTTTTTACTAAAATTAATGTCAATTATGCTCCCATATGTGTATAATTATAAAGATAGCAGGCAGACCCTCCACTTCCATGGGATTTGTGTGCCTAGATTCAACCAACCATGGATCAAAAATATTTCAAAGAAAATAGTTGTACCTGTATTGAACATATACAGATATGTTTTCTTATAATCATTCCTTAAGTAATACAGAATAACAACAATTTACATGACATTTCTATGTAATTATTAGAAGTCATCTAGAGATGATCAAGAGGTCCCTGGAGGATGTGCACAGGTTGGATGTAAATACTAGGACATTTTTTTTTATTTTATTTATTTCTGTATGTGTATGAATGTACAGTCTGCATGCAGGTTTGTGCACCCATGTCGTGCAATGCCGCGGAGGTCAGAAGAGGGTGTCGGATTCCCCTGGAACTGGAGTTCTCCTGGAACTGGAGTTCTCCTGGAACTGGAGTTACAGACGGTTCTCAGCCACCATGTGGGTGCTGGAGATCGAACCCGGGTCCTCTGTAAGAGTGGTCAGCGCTCTTAACCACTAGGCCATCTCTCCAGCCCCATACTAGGACATTTCTATAAGGGGCTTGTGGTGGTCTGAATGAGAATGTCCCCCATAGGCTTTAAGTATTCAGACATTTTGTCCCCAGTTGGTGGTGCTGTTTGGGGAGATCTTAGAAGGTGTGGCCATGCTGGAGGAAGTAGGTCACTGGGGGCGGGCTTAGAGAGCTTAACAAGCCTTGCTAGTCTCCAGAGGCTCTCTCTTGACTTCCTGTGCTCATTGCGAGGTGTGAACCTTGGCTTTCTGCTCCAACTCCAGCCACCATGCCTCCCGCCACAATGGACTCTAATTCCCTGGAACCATCAATCTTAAACTCAAACTCTTCCTTTTATAAGTTCCCTTAGTCATGGTGGTTTTATCACAGCAACAGAAAAGTGAATAATAGAGGGCTTGAGTGGCCACATATTCTGTATCTGCATCAGGGATGGGCAGAGAGTTCTGGGACCAATTCCTCACAGATGCAGAGGGGGGACTGAGTAAAGATGTGGGTTCCCGAACATGAGTCTAGCCCACCTGTCTGTACCCCAGCCACATCGTGTGTGTGTTTGTGTGTGTGTGTGTGTGTAGAAATGCACTCGCCTGTGTATAATCTAAACATGTGGAGGCCAGAGAAATCCTTCTCTATCATTCTCCACTTTTTTTTTTCTCGAGACAGAACCTCTTCACTGAACTAGAAACTCACAGTTTTGACTAGGCTGGCCCCGGTGCGTCCCTGGGATCTGCCCGTTTCCACTTCCCCAGTGCCACACACCACTCACACACCTGACTTTTGTGTGGATTCTCATAAGCTTATGCAGCCAACACTTTACCCACTGAGCCGTCTCCTTAGCCTTCATCTCTGTCATTTATGTTTGTTTCCCATCCTTTTAAAATGGGCATAGTAACAGAACCTACCTCATGTTATTGATGTAAGATTAAGAAGATGAATATAAAATAATGACCACATTGTCTAGAATAAAGTATGTGCTTAGTAAATGGTAGCTAATAGAATTAATTAAAAAGAAAGGAAAAGGGCTGGAGAGATGGCCTTTTAAGGTTAAGAGCACTGACCGCTCTTACAGAGGACCCGGGTTCGATCCCCAGCACCCACATGGCAGCCAAAAACCATCTGAAACTCCAATTCCAGGAGAACTCCAGATCCAGAGGAATCCGAGACCCTCTTTTGACCTCCGCGGCATTGCACGACACGGGTGCACACGCTTGCATGCAGACAGTACATTCATATACATACAGAAATAAATTTTAAAAATTAAAAAAAATAAAAAAATAAAAAGAAAGGAAAAAAGAGAAGAAAGAATTAGAAGGAAGGAAGGATGAACATCAGAGGAGAGAAAGGCATGCTAGTGGGAGAAAGGACATAGGAAATCTGGGTCAAACTGGGAGACAGGATGTATGTGAGGATGTGCTTAAATGAATGTGCTGAGCCAGCCAGAGCTGAGTGTTCAGGAATCAACCCAAAGCAAGTGTGGAGGAGGCCAAATATGGCAGCCACCCGGTATCCATCTCTGCAATAACTGCCAATGCAAGAGGAAGCCCAAAGGCTGAAACGGGGCGGGTGAGACCAGAGGCCGGCCAAGGGTCTGGACGGTGCTGAGCCACAAAGGCAGGGAAGGAAAGAGCCTTTGTCCCCAGCATCCCTCCCTGAATGTTATGGACGTCCCTTAATTGTCTCTCAAGCCTGTTAGGAGCTCCACCTCCAGGGTTGAACACACATTATCAAGGCAGGGTAGTCACTACAATATGAAGTTCCTGCCATTTCCTAAGCTTCTCGGCCATATGAAAACGTGTATTCTGACAGGAATTTGTTTCTAGCATTCTCAGTGCTCCATTTGCCATGGCCTTTTCTTAGGTCATAGGACAGCTGGATTGTTCCAGAAATGAGTGTGTATAGCTAGGGTTTCTGGTTCTCTGAGTTGAGGCAAGCTGATAAAGCATGCCATCTATTCTCTTGGGGTGACCCTAGTTGTTTACGCAGCATTCCATACTCTCTTCCCCTTTCTCAGTGAAGTTCTGATTCTGTCTAGACTTGCTTTCAGGACGACTCCAGGGAGGCTCCCTAATTCACTGCCCCCTTCCCAGCAGCTGTCACTGCTCTGGGAAGGGGAAATGCTTAGTATGACATACAGTGGCCCAATATACACCCTACTTTTGTCACTGTTATTCTCTAAGTCCCTCCCCCCCAAAGCAACTGTATTGTTTGCTTTCCTGTTGCTGTGATAAACACCGTAACCAAGGTAACTCATAGAAGGAAAGGTTTATTTGGTTTATAGTTCTAGAAGGATAAGAAGCCATCATGGTGAAGAGCAGGGGGAAGCTGGGCCAGCAAGAGCAGAAAGCTGAACACTCACAGCTTCAGTCAGTCACAGGAAGCAGAGAGGAAAGTTAGAAGTGGGCAAGGCTAAAGCCCACCCTGAGCAATATGCTTTCTCCCACAAGAGCACACCTACTAAACCTCCCAAAACAGAGCCACCAATTGGAGACAAAGTGTTACAAATTCTTGGAGCCTATGGAGGACGTTCTCATTCAAACTACAATAGCAGCTTAAGGAAGGAAGGGCTTCTTCTGGCCTACAGTCTGGGGATACAGTCCTTTCTGGCAAGGAAGTCATGGTGGAAGGAGCTCGAGGCAGCTGGTCATGTCGCCTCTATAGTCAAGAAAGAGAGAGAGAGAGAAGGGTTGGGGAGACGGTTAAGAGCACTGGCTGCTCTTGCAGAGGACCCGAATTCAGTTGCCAGCACTCACATGGCACCCCAAAGCTATCTATAACTCCAGTTCCAAGGCAATCCAATGCCCTCTTCTGACCTCTGTGGGTATTGCATGACGTCGGTGCACTTACAGACAGAAGATATGCACTTGCATACATGTGAGGCATGCCATTAGATCGATATACTCATATGTGTAAAATAAAAATAATAAAACATTACACATAAGAAGCAGAGAGATGAATACTGCAGCTTAACTCATTTTGTCTTTTGATCAGTCCAGGATGGGGCCCATGGAAAGGCGCCTCCCACATTAGGGTGGGTCTACCCACTTAAATGAGCCTAATCTAGATTACACACAATCATGGAAAGAGGCTTGTGTCCATGTTTGTAGAATGGTCAGTCCTCTGAAAGAAAGACTGACCTTGGACATCAAATGCCTTCTGAGGAAAAAGGAAGAGCCAGGGGAGTCAGCTGCCCCTCCCAACCAGCCAGCTGGCTTTGGCTATATAAGGGGGAGGGACTAAGAGTATATAAGCAGAGACGGCCAGGAGGCGGGTCTCCCCCACCTGTCCCCATCTTGGGCTGAGGTCTTGGGGTCCATGCCAGGATGGGAGCATTCCTGGGTGGCCATGAGGGAGGGGAGCACCAATATCCTGTAAATAACCCCTTCATCCATTTGCTCTGTATGCAAGCCTAATTAAACTTGCTAGAATCTTACAAATTATGGTTTGGCTTTGCCTTTGGGAGTGCAGGAGGAGGAGGTGGGATGTTGTGTGTGTGCGTACCTCCCAGGAGGAATTTCAGCAGCAATTGGAGTAGTTGAGCAGGATAGACAAAACTGAGGACAAGTCTGGAAAGAGCAATGGAGTTTCTTTTGTCATGGGGAAAAAATACCAGTAACTGAAAGAAGGCTCAGTGAAGGGAGAGGTGGGCAGAGGAAATGTTGGCATGGTGGGCTACCCCCAGATGCCTGATGGCGCAGCAGCAGGGGCATGGATTGTGCAGTGGATTTTAACATTTGTAACTAAGGTGAAGCTACCTAGGTAGATGATGTCTATAGAAGAAATCCCGGGATGGCAATCCACTTCTAGGGGGTATAGAATGGCATGGATGGGGTCCACCACGTGAGTATGGAGATATTTTGAAGAGAGCAGAAGGTCTAGAAGAAACTTTGCAAGCCTTAGGGGTAGTGTACCAAGGGCAGAAGTTGCAGGAAGCAGCTACAGAGGCAGCCTGGCCACTGCTTTGTATAAAAAGAGATCTATCTCAGGTAGAAGAGGCAGCCCAGGGAGGGATTGAAAGTATGAGAGAGAAATTAGAGTGAGACAAGAATAAGAGGTTGGCTTCCTCAGTACTGGCTTCTGACTGTGCCAGTAAATTCCATAAAAGAAAATAAAAAAAAAGAAAGAGGTATCAGTCTTAGCCTGTAGGCTTTTTATAGCGAGGGGGCAAGAAGGGGAAGAAAGCCCAGATTAGATCGATAACACAAGGCTCATCCTGGGGCCCCAAAACCTAAGACCCATGGGAAAGGGCACATAGTGACAAAGAAGGGAGCAACCTAGAAAAAGCGCAGGATGCCCCTCAGGTTCCACCTTTAATACAAAGAAAGGGGGAAAAAAATCCATGTTTCAACATGGTGATGGAGGTCCAGTGTGAGAAGCTAGGATGATCAGAGAATACTCAGCACTGTGAGCTGCTGGAACTACGGAAAATGTTCAAACAGACAAGGAAAAAGCCCCTAGCCACCTGGCTTGTGAGGCTGTGGAACATGGGGGCAGATGGATTTATTTTGAGTGCTGCAGAAGCAGAGAAGGTAAGCAATGATGAAGCAGGATCTTTATAAAGTAGGAGAAGCTTTGTCAGATGTATGTGACTTAGACCAGCATGTGAAGAATATCTATAAGAGATAACAACCTAAAAGAATTACAAAAAAGACAAAGCAGATTGAGGTCAGCTTGGGTTACTTGAAGGCAAGTGTAGCAAGATTTGTGTCAAGCCCAAGTTCCTAAAGAAAATTTTATAAAAAGATAAATTCTATGCTAAAGAGCCTCTGTAAAACTTTGAAGCCTGAGGAGTAGTTCACAAAAGGCAGAAGATAACCGTCCTGGGGCTTGATAATGACCCCCCTCCCTGATTAAATAGGGTACCTTTCTCTCCTGAGAAAAGTTATGCTAGGAGTGGAGGTAGTTGGCCCGGCCAGGGCCTCCCTCCCCCAGCAGCCAGGTGGGGGTCAAGGGAAAGACACAGACCCAGGGCCTGTCTGACTCAGGGAACTGACAGGTACAGCAGGAGGAAAAGGGGCCCTGTCCCTCCCATGTCCTGTGCAGGGCTGGGCAGCTTGAGCCAAGCCTGATGAGTTTATCAAGGATAAAAAAAATGCAGGGAGGTTTTTTGACAAAAAGTTTTCGTATCTGTCTATATCCCCCTTTTTTATTTTAGGTTTTTATTTTTGACCCATGAGTCTCAAAAAAGCAGTTGTATTATATATACCTATAGGGTGGAATCAAGGCACAGATTTCATCAAGTTCACCCATGCTGTTTTGGGTTACTGTATGTGATTAACTTGGGAAACAAACTTTATTTTTAAATTAAATCATCCTAGAGGTGAAAGAGATTGCTACCATTTGATACTATATGACAGCAAATTATAGAGATACATTGTTTATACCAATCCCAAAGTTAATTGTTATACAGTTTTTGAATTAAAGCTAATGTGGGCAACAGCAATTTATATCACCAATTAACTCAGATGCATACCATCTTTTATCAGCTTTAAAACAAGGTTGTTTAATATTACAATAATTTACTTTTACTAAGTCCTAAAAACAACATGTATCTGTAGACAGAGTCTGGGCAAAACCTGGATACTTTTGTTGAACTCCTGTCAATTAAATATGCACCCAATCGAATATACACCCCTGTCCCTCTCCCACCCCTCCCACCTTCCCGATCACCATTTCAGTCAGTTTTCTGATGGCAATTCTTTCTGTTGTTGTTCTTTTAATATGCATCCCTCTCCACAAGAAAATATATTTAACTGGGTTATTGGTACTAGCATCCACATATGAGAGACTACCATTTGTTCGTTTGTTTTCTGTGGACTGTGTTTACCTTCACTTAACATGATGTCTTCTAGCTCCTCCATTTACCTGCAAAGTTCTGATGTCGTCTTTCTTTACTGCGACATAGAATCCATTGTGCTCCATGACCACATTTTCTCTATCCACTCGTCAGTTGGAGGGGCATTGGGTGTTGATTCCAGTTTTTTGCTAATGTGAACAGAAGCAAGGCAATAATATAGCTGTGCATGTATTCTCTGCAGTTAAGCTGAGTCTTTTGGGTATATACCCAGGAATGTATGACTGAGGTCAAATGGCAGGATCATTTGAGTCTTCTAAGGTTTCTCCACACTGTTTCCATAGTGGCTGCACAAAACCTTGCAATCCAAATCTTAAAAACTAACTATGGGAAAGGATTTGTATGTCCAACAGTCCAGAGTATCACCAACTTAATGGAGCTGAGAAAGAAAAATGCAGCTTGCACATGAGTAGGATTGTACCAGAAAGTGCACAGCAGCAGGTATTACTCCTCTGGCGCATGTTGAAGGAAAGAAATGTTTCAGATTGCTGAGAGCCAGACATCAGGCCCCTCTCTGTGATCCTACTAAGTAACAACTATTTTTAATGAATTCCTAACGGAAGCTTACCTTCTAGTGCTTGCAAAGGTTTTTAATACAAGAGGACTTTCTTAACTCTCCCCCCCATAGAAAGGAGAAATATGAAATAATGAGGTGTTCTTCCAGCTGTTAGATTGTGAGCCCAGCTTTTATAGAGGTATTCTCTTGTAAAATCGTTTAGTTAATTTACACTGCCTTCTTTATTGAGATAATCGGAACAATAGGAAATGTTGAAAGGAGACTCACAAAAAAAAAGAACCAAATATAATGCTAAAGTTCTCCTTAGCTATGCACTTTTAAGCACAAACTATATTAATACACGGAGCTTCCTTGACATCAACATGGATTTCTACCAGGAGATGTTGGGGCCTGGGGATCCAAAGCCCCCACAAAATGTTTTAAAGGCTTCCTCTGCTCCAAACTGGGATATCTGCAAGGAAAGACGAGGCGATATAAGGCCCATGCTGTTGAAGACCTGATATAAACATGGGGAAAGATGTATGCCAGGGACCGCAACTTGCAAGTACTCAGATGGTCTCTGCGAATGCCAGAGAGTGTTTACCAAAGGCCACTTAACCAATAAAGCAAATATGGCTTCTAACAATAATTAGTCAAGCAAGACTTCCTCTGTCAGCACCAGCTACAACCTCATCTGCCTGGGAATTCTACTGTGCACAGTGGCAGCCATATGTCTGTATATCCAATCTAATGGCTATTAACTCTCTCCTTGGAGGAATAACCCACGGCTGATGCCACAAGCTTACATCCTCTAATGGTTAGGAGATGTTATAAACCACAAGAAGACCCTGTCATACTTAACAGAAAGAAAATGTAATTTATGGATTAACCATACCATCCAAACCTCTGTGTCTACACAAAGTAAACTACCATAACAATTAGTACTGTTTTAAATCCCTATATATCTAATTGCTGTGCTATTAGTAGGATCGAAAAGCTATAATTATACTGTTTAAATACCTATATATCTTTGCATGTGCTTCATTAATAGGATCTAAAGGTTATGCCTGGACAAGTATGCAGCCCATGAAAGAAAACAGCCAGAATTGACTCAGAGACCAAGACAAACAGCTCCAGAGAAAGTAGACTGTTTTGTCTCTCATCCACCTGTGCCCCTTTTCTCAGCTTAGGAACAATCTGCGGAAAGAGTGGTTGGACTGTATAATGTAAGGGCTGCGATTGGGGTGAATGGTGAAACTACAACAATATAGACTGGACACTCATTTGATCAACTTGATTGAACATACAAGCCCCCCCTGATGGATGGTGGGACCCATGAGCTGTGTGGGTTTGGGCACAACTGCTCGCAAATTGGTTTTACATGAAGGATGCTTGTACTCACAAATTATCACTTATTGTTAAAAAAAAATGAAAACAAAACAAAACAAAAAAACAGAAAGATGCAGAAAAGTTACGGCAGAATGCATGATCTGGGATGGGTAGGGGTGGGGTGGGGGAAGGGAAGGGGATATATGCCTGAACTGAATTGGAAAATGATGTATGAAATACACAAAGCATCAATTAAAAAAAAAAATGCAGGGAGGCCCCATGTAAATACCCAGGATACCAAATGGCTTCAAGAAAATCACTAAAGACAATTAAAAAGTAACTAAATTAATGGCCCTGGCTCTGTGGAGGAAACAATTGACACAAAAGGATAAAATCTTCCAGTGCTGGGGCTGGAGAGATGGCCTAGCGGTTGTGTCAACTGCTCTTGCAGAGGACCTGGGTTCGATCCCCAGCATCCACATGGCGTCTGAGAACCATCTTTAACTCCAGTTCCAGGGGAATCTGATGCCCTCTTCTGACCTCCGGGGCATTGCACGACATGGGTGCACAAACCTACATGCAGACAGTGCACTCATATACATACAAGAATAAAAAAAATTAAAAAAAAATCTTCCAATGCTGTGTTAGACCTTGTTTATGTTTGATTTTAATATATAATGTTAAGATCTGAGTGTTTTAAAGATGTGGAATTGTACAATTGTTAAATAAAGATTCCAGGACCAGGGGTGGGCTGCCCTGCCGTGAGCTGTTTGCCAAGGAGGCCCTGCAGGCCCCCAAGCATGACGTTCCTGCTGGTGCAAAGGCGGTTCTTCTAGTACATGTACAAACAGCAAATTTCCAATTGGATTTAAGGCTTGCTCCTTGGGGAGGAACACACATCTGATACTGTAAGCTAGGTTGACCTCCCCCCCGCCCCCCATGAAAGGAAGTTATAGGCCCCGGTGGGGAAGCCACTACAATTGTTTTGTTAGATGAATATGATGCGCCCACTACAATGCTATTGAAGCATGTGTGTGTTTGCATCCATTGGTTGAGTTATTTTAGCAGTGTCTGCTTACACGTTCTCACCTCTTTCTGTTTATCTTTTCATAGGAGGAGGAATACTTTTGAAATGGGCCAACATTCCATGGAAAACAGGTGATGAAAAGACCTGAAAGTTCAACATCTCGCCACAATGGGAAAAACCGTCCTGCCTCTTTCACCCACGCCAAAGCTCAGGGACACTTGCAGAAGAGGGTGGGCCAGAGGAAGGGGTGGGGTGTGTAGTGTGGACAGTCCTCAGCAAGACTGACTTTGGACATCCAGCCACCCCTCCCAACCAGCCAGTCAGCCTTGGCTGCATAAGGGGGAGGGGCTAAGCCTATATAAGCAGAGAAGGCCAGGAGGCGGGCCTCTCCCACCCATCATCGTCTTTGACAGAGGCCGCAGGGTCCATGCAGGGATGGGAGGTTTCCTGGATAGCCATGAGGGAGGGGTAGCACTAACATTCCTGTAAGTAACCTGTCACCCATTTGCTCTGTAAGCAAGCCCAATTAAGTTCACTAGAATCTTCCAAACTGGTTTGGGATCACGGGGTGGGGGGTGGCGGGGTTTAGCAACACCATGGTGATTCTAGATGCTGTCAGGTTGACAATATTAATCAACACATCTTGTAAGATTGAAAGAGCACACTTACATTCTAGGGTAGCTTGAATCTAACTCCACCGTACTGGCTTTAATGACTTGCTTGGCTGATAGAATATGCTAGAAGTGACCGTACTTGTGAAGCTAAATCATAGGAACCTGTTAAGCACCTTGGAATACCTATTTAGCATCCTTGAGTCATCATGGAAGAGTCTGAGGAGTGTGGGATCATAGTTCTGGGTCATTAGCCAGAGATACTCTCTTCACCCATCCACCACTGAGCCCTCTCCGATGAGGGGTTAGAGATAAGATGGAGGTTACCTTGTACCCAGGGTCTAGCCAGCCCCTCAGAGAATATCAGAGACTAGCTACCATGGATGCCATAGAAGACAGAAGACTTGATAAGCTGAACTTTGCCTCAATTCCTGACTTGCAAATCTATGACACATGATGTTCACAGCTTTGAGTCACTGAATTCTGGGTGACTCCACACAGCAGTATATCATTGCTGCATATTAGAATGTGCAGAAAGTATTTTTCTCTCTTTTGTGAAAAGAGGTCACCTCAGCTACCATTGCCTGCCTTCTTGCAGCCTTGTAGAGGTCTAGCCTTAGGATAAAGACTGCCTCAGGCTAGGAGAGACACTGGTGGATAGTGTAGCCATTGGATTCATTAGTTCTGCAGCCCATATTCCCTGGGACTTTACACCGTGTGGACAAATGCATGACCTTATCATCTAAATCAGGCTCCATTAAGCTCTGTGTCACTTTCAGAGAAGCATCTTTGACTAGTTGCCAGTCAGGTTGACTGCACCAGGCTGAGATCTAGAGGCCCCAGGCTACTGGGTGATTTGGGAGGAGTCATGAAAAACTTCTGGTCCTGTTTTCCTGTCTGAATCGTGGAGAGAATTTTTTTACTACCCCTCCTTAATTTGCAAGATGCTTCAAACACTGATAAAATCAAACAATTTGTAGAAACCCAAAGTATTAGGATTCATGCTCTGCAGGTTTTGCCCTCCTGGAACTCGCAAGCATCCTTTTACAAACATCCTTTGAGAAATACTGTTTCATGTAAGCTTCACATAAATACCTAGGGGTGAGAGGTAATGTTGCTACCATTTTTGTAGATAGAGAAACAGGTAAGGTTGTTGTAGGCAATGCAATGATTGAGTGGTAGAGCTGGAACTTGAACTTGTATCGTTGCATTTAGGGTCTACTATTGATCACATAGCCTCATCACTGCCCTACCACATAACTAAGGAGTATCTATCATCACTCAGAAAATGAACTGTCCCTACCTTGTCACGATTACCCAAGTAATTTATCTGCTTATTGAAGGAGTAGCTTCTTCGGTCTCTTTTAGGCTGTGACTACGTCACATGACAGTCATTGAGGCTCAAATCTCTTTATGCTGATGAGCCTGTTTCTAAACGTAATTGCTGAGACTGGGGAGATTGCTCAGTCAGTAAAAGGCCTACACACAAGAAACATGAGTTCAGTCCCCAGAACCCACTCGGAAAATTCCATTCATGTTCGCATGTGCTCCAGAACTTGAGGGACATGGAGACAGGATGATCCCTGGGGCTTATTGCTAGCTGCTGTCACCTAATTAGCAAACCCCAGGGGAGAGAGAGAGAGAGAGAGAGAGAGAGAGAGAGAGAGAGAGAGAGAGACTTTTTCTCAAAGTATCAAGGTAAATTGTTACTGATAAATGTACCCAGTGTCTACCTCTGGCCTCCACACACTGGGAACACATGTATACTTACACATAAACACTCAAACACTAATATACACACATAATAATTGCTATTTTAGGGGCTGGAGAGATGGCTCAGCAGTTAAGAGCACCGACTGCTCTTGCAGAGGACCTGCCGGGTTCAATTCCCAGCACCCACATGGCGGCTATGAACCATCTTTAACTCCAGGTCCAGGGGAATCTGACGCCTTCCTCTGACCTCTGGAGCATTGCATGACATGGGCACACCAACCTACATGCAGACAGTACACTCATACACAAAAAAATAATAAATACATTTAAAAAATAATTGCTATTTTATTTTTTTAAACATTTTTAAATTTTATTTATTTTTGTATGTGTATGAATATACTGTCTGCATGCAAGTTTGTGCACCGTGTCGTGCAATGCCGTGGAAGTCAGAAGAGGATGTCGGATTCCCCTGGAACTGGAGTTCTCCTGGAATTGGAGTTTCAGACGGTTCTCGGCTGACATGTGGGTGCTGGGGATCAAACCCGGGTCCTCTGTAAGAGCAGTCGGCACTCTAAACTGCTAGGCCATCTCTCCAGCCCCCCCGAAAAATAATTGCTATTTTAAAATGTCTACAGTGTTCATTATTCTGCTGAGAGCTCTCTTTTCCTTTATTTATTTATTTTTATTTTTTTGTTTTTTGTATTTTTGAGACAGGGTCTCCCTTTAAGTCCCAGCTGGCCTGGAGCTCACTCTGTAGACCAGGCTGGCCTTGAACTCACAGAGATCCCCCTGCCTCTGCCTCCGGAGTGCTAGGATTAAAGGTGTGCGCCACCATACCCGGTGAGCTCTCTTTTCCTTTAAAAACAACTCATTCTTCCACAGCCTCCTTTCCCCTTTGACTACAGCAGATGTAAAGATGGCTCCTGCTTTTGAACTTTTCCACGTGGGACTAAGAGAACCAGACCCTTGGTAAAAGAAGCAAGATGTCAGAGTCAAGGGCCAGTCCATGCCCGAGTTTCCTCTGATGTGAATAAAGCTGTAAGGAGAATAGGGGTACACAGAAGAGAATCTAAGACAAAGACCACACAAGGAGATGGGCATGGGACAGGGAAGCCAAGCTGGTAGGAAGCTGCAGTGTAGCAAATGTAAGAAAGCTTGACCTTCACAGTCAGAATATTTCCAGCCTCTAGAAATGGCAGCCACCTGGGAAGAGAGGCACCCTCGTCCACACTGCAACCTCCAGTCAGGTGCTCTCCTGGCTGCTCTCCACTGGAATTTGGAGGGCATGGGAGCCCATGATGCAATCCACCCTGGGAAGCTCTTGGGCAGAGGGCAGGGCAGAGTAGGGCGGGGATAAGATTGGTGGAGAGAGATGCTGCAGCCTCCATGGCAAGGAGGCGTCGGGCTCCAGGGAACGTCAGAAGCAGCTGCTCTAAGAAGCTGGCTTCCAGGCTCCATTTCCAACCCATGGTGGGGCATGTGCTCCTCTCTGTTTCTTAAACAGACTCCAAGATGGCCCCTTTGTCTCAGTGCCCTGGGTCTCTTGGCTTGTTGTTTGTTTTGTGTGTTTGTGTGTGGGGTGCGCACACCAGAAGTCCACTTCAAGTGTGGTTCCTCATGTGCTACCTACCTTGTTCTTTGAGACAGAGTCTCTCCCTGACCTGGACCTGGCTAAGTATGATGGGGCTGCTTGGCCAGTGTGCCCCAGGGATCAGCCTTACTCTACCTCCCCAGAGCGAGTGTTACAAGTGCACACCACTACACCTGGCTTTTCTGCACAGGCTCTGGGGTGGGAACTTGGTCCTTAGCCTAGCCCAGCACACATTTCACTGATTAAGCCATCTCCCTAGTCATCCCCATGCCCTGCACTACCCAGGGCCTCTCGTCACTCATATTTCTCTTGATTTATATCCAGTCACCCAGGGTTGGACCCACAGGGTCACGTCCCCTCTGCTCTCTATGCTACATGGTCACTCGCTGTGTCACTAAGTCCTCTGGCCACTGGCTTTGGCAACATCACCTTGCCCACCTTGTCTTCTCTCGTGTTCTTTTAACCACTGGCATCCTCTTCTAAGTGATTTCTGCTTTGTGGACTCTTCCTCTTCTTCTCAGTACTCTACATAGCCCGGGAAGACCCCAGACCTTACTGAGAGCTAAGTCACTTTAGTGTGTGCTCACCAACCCAGCCCATCATTGTTCCTCAATGTGTCCATGCTCGATGCCTCCATCCCCTGAAGAACATTCCTTTTGCTTGGAGGACAGGCTGCCCTTCAGCTCCCTTCTAGAATCTTCCTCGGTGGTTCTCAAACACTTTGAGCTTATTTTACTTTCCTGTCCCCAGCTATTTAGTTGTACATTCTCGATGTCATACAGCCCATCTTACTGAGATGTGGGAACATGAGTTTTTACATGTTTTCTTTACTGAATTCTAAGCTTCAGGGCATGGCCATGCCCTGCTCACTCTATAGCTGCTTGCAGTGCCTGGCAAAAGCAGCTGGCTCACAGTAAATGTCTAATCCCCGTGCATGGAACATATTGATGTGACTATGGTCTGGGAGGTGTTTCAAAGACCATATGTACAAGATCTGTCTTGGTCTGACTCCCCTGTCCACAGAATGACACAGATCAAGAAGGTCCTAATGAATCTCATGTTGATTGTGGGGTATATAACTAATCCCATAATATACTTGAACTACTTTATGAAAGCACTTTTCAAACAGCTTTATAGCATATCCAGGCATACAAAGTTGGGGGTAAATGGCTGGAGATTTATTGGCTCACTAAATGACCTAGGGGACAATAGGCATTGTGTTCTTCCAGAGAGAGAGAGAGAGAGAGAGAGAGATCCAGGCCACCAAACCTACCCCCCATTTGAAAAGCTAGCCCTTGGGCTCTATATAACCTAAACTCACCAAAGAGCAACCCTTGAGACATCCATGCCCTTGGTGGGGTCCACTGGATCAGAGACAGGAGTTGGAAATTCCCTAGTTCATGATCACAGGGTTAGGTGGAGGAGGGAAGGGGGGGAGAAAAGAGGAATTGTGATTTAGTGTCCGTCTGTTTCTGCCTCCCTGCCTCCCTCCCTCCCTCCCATCACCGCTTCCCGCACAAGGAACTATTGAGCTGGGACAGAACAAATGCTCCCTTATGCGGCTCCACAGAGTCTCTCAGCTTCTCAGAGACAGCTGCCTGTAGCACGCTATGGTTACTCATTACCCGGGTTCCCAGGCAGGAAAAGGAGCAAACTTAATAGACCGAACTAACCCTCAGCTCAAATACTCTGGCCATAAATAAATAAATAAGTCAGGTGTACCAGAGGAAGGGGAGGGCACTGCACAGGAGGGGGCGGGGACGGGCAGCCCAGCAAGTGAATTAATGAGGGGGGTAGGTGGGGGGTGGGGGGGAGGTAAGCTGGAGAGGATGGAAAGAAAGAGAGGAAGCCTTCCCTTGGAGAAAGCACAGAGGGTTGTTTGTGCTTGTCCCCGCCTGCAGAGTGGACTCGAGTCTCACATGGTCTTGTGGGGACCAGTAAGACAAGTAGGACTTTGAGGGGGATGGAGAGAAGCCACTATTTTTCCAGCTGTCAGGCTCCAACCCTCAGAAGTGTGGCTTGTTTCTTGAAATCCCCAAGTGCTGGTGGAAGAGCGGAGTGATGGAGAACCCGTGTCTCGCTCCCCGCCTCACTTACAAAACACATGTTCTTGGCCACAGCTCCAATCAAACAGATGGTAAGGGTAGGGACTGGCAGGAAAGCAGAGGACAGAGAGGTGGGAGATTGTCAGCATGAAGCCAACCATAAGAAAGAAGACTTTTTTTTTGAAACAGAGTCTTGTGCAGCCCAGGCTAGCCTTGAATTCACTAGCTAGCCAAGGATGACCTTGAACTTCTGATAGTCCTGGCTCTACCTCTTTAATGCTAGGACTACAGGTATACACCAACACACTCAGTTTTATGTAGTGTTAAAGATCGAACCCATGGCTTCACGCATGTCAAGCAAGTACTCCACCAACTGAGCTATGCTCCTGCATTCACACCCAAAAATATTAAGTAATCTTCAAGAAAGGTCTAAACCTGGGCTGTTTTGCTCATCTGTTCCCCACTGGTAGATAGTGGATAATGTCTGAAGACAATTTCAGTTGTCATGTATGGGGGGGGCAGAAAGGTATTTAGGGCATTTAGGGACATAGGCTAGGATGCTAAGTATCCTGCAGTACACGGGACAGCATACCCCGTAAGACGGAGTGAGCTGACTCCAAATGTCACAGTGCTAAGACTGAGACACCCTGTCCCCTTCTGTGTCTTGGGACCAGTGTCCCAGGTTGGGCCCTATCTAACTAGGCAGACAGAAGCCAGGCTTTCTAGTCCATTAGCCCTCTCCTTCCTGCAGGGTAAGCGAAAGAAGGAGATCACATCAATTGCTGTTCCAGTCACACGAGTGGAGGAGGAGGTTTTGGGGGGGGGGATATGTATGAACGTGACATCATGTCTGGGGGTTTGTATTTATGGGTATAAATGTGGTGCCATTCAGGTGTGTAGTGTGTGCATTTGTGTAAATGTGCTATGTGCATGTATGTGACTTGCGCATGGATTTTATGTGTGGGTATGTATGTATGTGATCTGTTCATACATGTTCTGTATGCACAGTGTGTACATGTGTGTGATCTATGCATGTATCTTATATATGCATTGTGCATGTGTGATCTGTGAATGTATGCTATATGTGCATTATGTGGAGTATATGTGTGTGATCTTTGCATGTATGTTATATGTCCATATGTGTATGATCTGTGCATGTAGATGCGCATTGTGACCTATGTATGTTACATGCTTATTATGTGTGCACATGTGTATGATATAAGCTTTTTGGTGAGTGCACATTTGTGTTCATATGTAGTAGGTACATGCATGTATGTGGTACATGTATGTATCTATGGCTGCACTAGCTGATTGATGAAACAAGATGGAAGATTTCAGAGGAGAGACAGTCCTACACCAGACGAATGGACACCTTTAGCAGACAGGATGCCATTTAGAGTCTTCTGTCTGGGTTCAGTGTCCATCTCTGCTAATCAGGTGTAGCGGCCACAGACGGGCAAGCCATTTAACTTCTCTAGGCCCCTGTTCCCTCATCTCTATAAATGGTAATTAAAGAGCCTTCCTTGTGGGTTATGGGAATTAGCAAATTCTTGTTATGCACATTGGCACACAGTGAGCACTGGGAAGATACAGCTCTGATTACTCTGGCTTCTGAGACTCTTCTTCCTGAGGCTAACCGCCTGCTGCCTGTCCATCAGCAGCCATTCCCATGGGTCATACCCATCTTAGCGTAAAGTGTCTGCTTGACTTCAGCTACCTGTGTTCATGCCTGAACTCAAACTCCAGCTGTCCCCGTACCTCCCAAGCCAGAAAGGGAGGAAGCAGAGAGCTAGTCACCAGCCCATTGCCTCCCACAGGGCCTGAAGACCCCAAGCCTCCCCTGGTGAACCCAATGGACCCAAAGAAACCTATCTGGGGATGCCAGCCTTACTCCTTCAGTGGCTCCTTCCTTCCTAGGTCCCCCAGATGCCTGTGTTATTGCCACCATAAAACAATGACAGGCACTATCCTATGGCACCCAATCAGCCAGGCCTGCCCTTCACAACCGGTTTGTCAGAGCTGCCCCTCCCTTCCTCCTTCTTAGCTCTCCACTTGCTTATCTGCTGCTGGAGACAGAAGTCTCTAGTTTAATTGTGGCAAATAAATTATTGATCTCAGCAGCCAGCCCCTCCCAGGCACACGACAATCCCTTCCATTCACAGCACTGGGGTGGGACCCATCATCTAGGCAGACCTGGCTGGAGTCAGGGAAGGGAGCACCCAGCTCAGAGACCACATTTGATCCACACCCAAAGGGACAGGACTCAAGCCAGTAAAACCCTCCTCTGCCTCCAGCAAGCAGGTTTGTCCTCGACACCAGCAAAAGAGGGTCTTTGTCACAACAGGCCACTTTGTACAACTTGGGAACCGGTAGGTCCCCACCACCTAACTAACTGAGGTTCATGAAAACCTGTGCCTGGGAGGCCACGTGCGTGGCCATTGTGGAGTTAGCGGAGGATCACACATTAGTGTCCTTTTCCCTCTCCAGCTATGTGATTGCAAAATCACTGCACCCCACAGAGAGCCCCTGTAACACATCCATTTAATGACACTCAGGCATCGGCATTTGGGACTAACTGCACTTGGGCGCCAGGCACTATTTTAAGTGTTTCCTTTCAGGGCCCATCTCAACACATGAGGAAATTAAGGCACAGAGAGTTGAAAACACTTGACCAGGACACTGGGGAACAGCAAACCAGAGTTCTCATCTAGCACGTTTCCATAGCCTGAACACAGTATGTTGGCTCTCATGTGGATGTAACTCTTAAGAACAATAGTAAAATGAGGGTTTGGGATTTGTCCCTCAATGTCAGGCGATCTGTGTGTTTCCTGTGTGTCTTTTTTTAAAGACAGGATCTCAAGTAGTCCGGGCTGGCTTCGAACTCCATATGGAGCTCAAGATGACCTTGAAATTTTGAGCCTCTTCCCTTTATTTCTCAGTGCTTAGAATCACAGGCATGCCTAGTTTATGGAGTACTGGGGGTTGAGCTCAGGGCCTTATGAATGCTAGGTAAGCACTCTACCAACTGAGCTACACCCCAGACCTCAATGTCATATCTTTTATTTTTAGTTTATGTGTATGAGTGTTTTGCCTGCATGTATGTAAGCACACCTGTGTCACGCAATGCCCACAGAGGTCAGAAGAGGGCATTAGATTCTCCAGAACTGGAATTACGGACAGTTGTTAGTTGCCCTGTGAGTATTGGGAGTCAATCTGAGGTCTTCTGCAAGAGTAGCGTGTGCTCTTAACCACTGAGCCATCGCTCCGGCTCCTCAGTGTCAGACCTTGGACCATGAGGCTCTGATATGGCCATCCACAATCACTCTTCTTCTTCCCTACCCAACAAGGATTTGGGTCGTTACTTTCATTACTTTAGTTTCTTTGTGATCTTATGTCCCTGGACAACATATTGCTCAGCTATGGATATGAATTTCATATAAATGGCCACCTGTCACCTACAAGTTCCCTTCCTTGAATACATGAAAATATTTCCCTGTATTTTCTTTTGCACCTTTTGAAATTTTTTTAATTTTTATTTATTCTTGTATGTGTATGAACATACTATCTGCATGTAGGTTTGTGCACCCGAGTCATGCAATGCTGCGGAGGTCAGAAGAGGGCGTCGGATTCCCCTGGAACTGGAGTTAAAGATAGTTCTCAGCTGCCATGTGGGTGCTGGGGATCGAACCCAGGTCCTCTGCAAGAGCAGTCGGTGCTCTTAACCGCTAGGCCATCTCTCCAGCCCCTGCACTTTTTTGATGTAGAGACTTTGCTCTGCCTCAGCACTCCTGAGTATAATCTAAGTTATTTTCATTTATATTTAAAATATATTATTTGTGAAGTGTTGCAGAGTTTACAATATAATATTGTCCTCACTCATCATCTGGTTCTGACTGGGATTCTCACCCCCTGCCTTCTTTTTTTGAACATTCTGGAAGGCTATCTACCATGAAGAACATATAATGGAACTCATGGTTAACAAAGTGTTCTGGGAACTTCTGGGAGGCCTGGAGTTATGGTTGGGTACTGAGAATCACATTTCTTGGGTGTTTCGTGGGACAACAGCCCAGTATTATAATAAGGCTAAGAATAAGCATTAGGGGCTGGGAGATGGCTCCAAAGGTAACAGCACTTGAAATGCAAGTGTGAGGTTCTGAGTTTGGATCTCTAACACCCAACACCAGGCTGTAGTCCCAGTGCTGTTGGAGAGAAGAGAGAGACAGGAGAATCTCTGGGGCTTGCTGGCTGCCAGCTTAGCTCCAGGGTCAGTGAGAGACCCTGACTCAAGGGAAGGAGGGGTAGAGCGATAGAGCAGGACACTTCTGGCATCCTCTGGAATCCATGTGACCATGGGTATGCACTCTCCGCTCTCACACATACATGAGCACAATGCACACGTGCAGGATGAGCTTTGGATTCAGGTTCGAATCCTCTGTATTAATCAGCTATTGGCACAGTGTTACAAACGATCCACCCATGCACGCCATGGCTCACAATAGGAGACATTCATCCCTACACTTGCAGACCAGCTGCCTGGTCTTCTGTAATTCAGGATGGACTTCAATCAGGCCCTGTGGCTTACAGTTGCTTGTGGCTGAGCTTGGATCTAGAACTCAGTGGCTTTAATCAATGATTTTGTTCTCAGGGTTCTTCTGGCTCACTGGGCTGCTCTCCTGCAGGTCTTGCCTGGGCTGTTCCCCTGGCTGGAGTCCCAGTGACCCCAGTCACCTGGTCAGCAGCAAGTACTGCCTTTTCCTGGGATGTTTTCTAACTCTTCCATGTGACCTCTGATTGATTCTCTAGTCACATAGACTGACTTCCTAACGGTGTGTGGGATCAGGGTTCCAAAAGGGCACTAAGCCAGTAGAAAAGTCCCATAAAGGTGAGGTTCTGGGACCTATGGGCTTCATTTATGCCACATTCTATTGAGTAAAGCAAGCCATAAGGTGACTAGCCTAAGTTCAGGCTGAAGCAGAGGAAAAGAGACTCCAATAGACTCCTCCTACTTTTTAAAAATTTTTTTAAATTAATTTTATTTATTTCTGTATGTGTATGAATGTACTGTCTGCATGTAAGTTTGTGCACCCGTGTCGTGCAATGCCGCAGAGGTCAGAAGAGGGTGTCGGATTCCCCTGGAACTGGAGTTCTTCTAGAATTGGAGTTTCAGACGGTTCTTAGCTGCCATGTGGGTGCTGGGGATCAAACCCGGGTCCTCTGTAAGAGCGGTCGGCGCTCTTAACCGCTAGGCCATCTCTCCAGCCCCAGACTCCTCCTACTTTGATGAGAGAAGTGACAGGTTCACATTGCATGAAAAGGTGTGATAAGGGTGGTGTCATTAGTGGGACTGGGGGTTGGGAGATCATCACACGATCCATCATAGTTGGAGGCGAATCAGCGTGTGTGTGTGTGTGTATGTGTGTGTGTGTGTGTGTGTTTATGTGTATGAATGTACTGTCTGCATGTAGGCATGTCCTGCAATGCCGCAGAGGTCAGAAGAAGGTGTTGGATTCCCCTGGAACTGGAGTTAAAGATGGTAACCCGGGTCCTCTGCAAGAGTAGTTGTTGCTCTTAACTGCTAGGCTATCTCTCCAGCCCGTGTGTGTGTGTGTGTGTGTGTGTGTGTGTGTGTGTGTTGTGTTTTAAAGCCAAGACAGAGCCAGGCATGGTGGTAGTGGTGCACGCCTTTAATCCTAGTGCTCAGGAGGCAGGCGGATCTTTGTGAGTTCAAAGCCAGCCTGGTCTACAGAGCAAGTTCCAGAACAGCTAGGGTTACAGGGAGACCCTGTCTCGAAAAGACAAAAAAAAAATAATAATAATAATAATAAAGCCAAGACAGAAGGGGCATCTGTGACCAAGGACATTCTCTTTTGGGGGTGGACCACAGGAGCCCAAAACAAGCCAAATTGCCAGTAAGTAGTCTGGCATAGATACTAATACTCCATTTGCCAACATAAGTCACACAGTCAAAGCTAGCATCACAGCCCAGGGCAAGTAAAGAAAGGAGTGTGTGTTATAACATGACATAAGGTGACCTCCCTCCCATCAAGGGCAAATGTATTCCATTACTGTAGGCCTGAGTGAGGCTGAAGCATCAGGACAGGGGGAATGTGGTGGAGCAAAGTGACGTCATGATGAACAGGAAGCAGAACAAGAGGAAGAAGGACCTATTTATTAGACATGTCTCAGGTGACCTGCTTCTTATACTCAGGCTTTTGTCTCTTACTTGGTCATCATTTCCCCCTAATATCAAAGAATGATGAATCCAGCTTGACTTAAAGGCTTTGTCCCCAGCCAGGAGATCATTAAGAGACAGTGGGATTTGGTATGGTGGTAGGTATCTTTATCAATGGATTAGTCTTCTGATGAATTCATGAGTTTGTCTTTTTTTTTAATACTGAGGATGGAATTCAGGGTCTTGCTGGGCAGATGATCTACCACTGAGCTATATCCCTAGACCCTGGATGATGGTGATGTTTGATGCTGGGGATTGATCCAAGGGTCTCATGCATGCTGGGCAAGCACTCTGCCACTGAGATATGTGCCATTGTGGGTTTTGATGCCACATTACAGCTATGCCTTAATGAAAAAACAGCCTGACTCTTAGCATTCATTTTTTTTTTTTTTTGGTCTTTTTGAGACAGGGTCTCCCTGTAGCCCCAGCTGTCCTGGAACTCACTCTGTAGACCAGGCTGGCCTTGAACTCACAAAGATCCTCCTGCCTCTGCCTCTCAAGTGCTAGGATTAAAGGTGCGCACCACCACGCCCGGCTAGCATTTTTTTTTTATTAAATTTTTTAAATTTATTTCTGTATGTGTATGAATGTACTGTCTGCATGCAAGTTTGTGCACCATGTCGTGCAATGCCGCGGAGGTCAGAAGAGGGTCTCGGATTCCCCTGGAACTGGAGTTCTCCTGGAATTGGAGTTTCAGACGGTTCTCGGCCGCCATGTGGGTGCTGGGGATCGAACCCGGGTCCTCTGTAAGAGCGGTCGGCGCTCTTAACCGCTAGGCCATCTCTCCAGCCCCAGCATTTTTTTTTAAAGCTAAGAGTGGACCCAAACTGAGGAGAATCTATTCCTTCAGATTTACCTCAGAGCTGCGCTTTACGACAAAGGACCCATTCTTTGTTTTATTGAAATAGCACATACAGCACAAAATAAGGAAGTAAAAGTCAGACCCTTAGAGAATTTTGCCCTCTTTGATTTCTAGTTCCTAGACTCACATACACATATAATCATAAATAGCTGTCATCCATTTCTCTCCACTGTTTGCAGTAGTTTGATTATAAAATATACATATACATGTTCATGCACTATCCAGGGCAGAAGGCAAAGAAGGGTCATGAAGGATTAAGGTCATAAGCCCAGATCACAAGAGGAGCACATGGCTTCATGAACTTATTTACATTATAAACCAGCTAAGAAGAGTAGCTTTGGGGTTGGAAGGTTAAGGAAAGTATTTATCCAGGGTATGTCCCTATTGTAGAAGTCATGACCATACCTATTTCTCTTTCTGAAAGCCTGTAGCCTAGGCAGGCAAGCTTTGAGCTTGATCCTCCACTCTCGGCTTCCCTAAGAGCTCTTATTAAGAAAGCAGGCTGAGCACAAGTCAGAGGAGCAAGCCAGTAATCAGTATTCCTCCATGGTCTGTGCTTCACTTCCTGCCTCCAGGTTCCTTCCTTGAGTTCCTGCTTTGGCTTCCCTTGATGATGGACTGTAAGCTGCAAGGTGAAATAAATCTTTTCCTTCTTGACTCACCTTTTGGGTACAGTGTTTTTATCACAGCAACACAGTAATCAAACTAGGACAGGGATCAAGCCAGGTCAGCCAAAAGACATATGCATATGTATGGGAAAGAGCCAGGATGTACATACAGCCTTCCCCTGAACATCAGAGAGGTGGTGAGCAAATTGATGGCAATGAAATTGATGAGGAAGGTGACAATATGGCTGTTAAGCACTCCCAAGTTCCTCCAGCTTCCTCGCTCTAAGACTGGAACTACCACTCCCTCATCCCTGCTCCTGGATTCTTTCTTCTGAGGGCATCCAGAGGACAAGTCACTCCTGATCATTTAAATACTCAACATCTGGAAGGAACAATGACAATGGTCTTCTTTGTGTAGCTGGGGCATGGGCTGACAATAAACAGTGCCAGACCCCACGTTTCTGGAAATAGCATGGGCACCAGAGGCCAGGGAGATGATGTGTGAGCCCAAGGTCGTCTAGAGGTGTGTCCACTTGCCTACCACAGTAAATCTTGGCTAGCCCTTATCTCTGTGCCAGAAGCCATTCTAAGTGCTTTATAGAGCCTGATTTAGGTGAAAGTTTGTGAGGTCGTCACTCCGAAGGAGGGAGATTTAAAGGCATTCAGATGTGAGGATGGCGGAGCACAAGGGTAAAACACGAAGGAGAGGCAGACGGTTAAAGCAAGGCCTACATAACCCTTCATCTGCTTGCCTCTTTATTAAATCTTTTTTTATTTATTTATTTTCTATGTGTATGAATGTACTGTCTGCATGTAGGTTTGTGCACCCGTGTCGTGCAATGCCTCGGAGGTCAGAAGAGGGTGTCGGATTCCTCTGGAACTGGAGTTCTCCTGGAACTGGAGTTACAGACGGTTCTCAGCCGCCATGTGGGTGCTGGAGATCGAACCCGGGTCCTCTGCAAGAGCAGTCAGCGCTCTTAGCCGCTAGGCTATCTCTCCAGCCCCCTGCTTGCCTCTTTAAATGTTAGTAATTTTCCATTCCGAACAGGAACTATCTTATTCCTCTATAGTAAATAGGCCATCCAGGAGGAAAGGCTTACAGAGTGCTACCTGGGAAGACTAGTGAAATGGCTCAGTTGGTAGAGTGTGTGCCCAGCATGCATGAATTGAAGCCCTGGGTTTGATTCCCACACTTCATAAATTGGACAAGATGGCTCACGCCTATAAGCCTAGCAGTTGGGAGGCAGAGGCAGAAGGATCTGAAATCTGAGGTCATCCTTTCCTACACAGGAGGCCAACTTGTCTTAAAAAAGAAACAGAAAACAAAAACGCAGGGTGAGATTTGGAGGTGCTCAGTAAAAAGCCAAGTCTTTGTCACTGGGCTTGCAATGAGGTTGACCAGCTGTCCTGCATCGCCCACATCATCCCAGGGCCTGGAGTGCTCAGAAAGCACTACAAGGTGTTTGAGGAAAGTCTCTCCTAGGAAAGGTAGTGACCCAAATAGTGAAATGGTGGGGTGGGGAAGAGAAGAAAGAAGCCCAGGAAAGGAACTGGGGAGGGAGTAGCTCAGTGGGGGAAATGCTTGTACAAGGATCCGAGTTCAAATCCCCAGAACCCACACAAAGCTAGGAGCAGTGATGCATGTCTGTGATCCAAGTGCTCTCACAGGGCGTGGGAAGCGGACACATGGGAATCCCTGCAGGGTCCTGGGTGAGCCAGCAGCAAAAAGAAACCCCGCCTCAAACAAGGGGGAAAGCGAGGACCCAAGGGTGTTCTCTGACCTCTGTGGGAGTGCTTGGCATGTTCATGCACCCCCCCCCATCACACACTCAGTAAACAAAAGGAAAGAAAGGAAAAGGAGACAGCTATGGAGAAAGAGACAATGCAAGAAGGGAACAAAACCAAAACCAATTCCAAACGTCTTCACCACCTTCCATTGGGGAGACAAGAAAAGACTGCAATCCAGAAACAGGGACAGGAGGTCCTAAGAAGAGATTTTATGACAGTTAGATCTTTTAAATGAAACATGTCCCTGTCTTGAAAAGACAAAAAAAAATTAAACATGTAATACAAGAAGTTAGAAAGAAAAAGTTGGGAGTAGAACTGGGGTACAAGGCAAAGTGGGTTGAGAGGAAAAGAAAAGCATAAGAGGAATGGCAAGAAAGGGTCAGACCTGGAATTGCATATTCAAAGGAGGGGCCTCTGTGGGAAAAGGGCTTGCTGCATAGGCATGAGGACCTGAGTTTGATTCCCAGAACCCATGTAAAGAATCAATGTGGCAGTCAACATGTGCCTTTAATCCCAGTGCTGAGAAGGCAGAGAGAGGCTTGGACTCTATAGTGAGCCGGTCTAGCTGAAAAGGTGACTTCCAAGGCTCAATGAGAGACTCTGTCTTTCCAAAAGACAGACTCCTAAGGAGTGACACCCAGGGTTGACTTCTAGAGTCTATGTACACATGCACACACCTGCATGCTCAATGGCCACCCACAAGCACACACACACACACACACACACACACACACACACACACACACACAAGAATTCCAAAACACTGGCAGGAATGATTATGTTAGAAATAGTAAGAAACAACACACATTTCTAGATGAAAGCAGGCTAGCAAAGCCCTGCATTGTAGTTTCAGCATGGTCCCCTCCTCATCTCACATCATCCATCCTGACTCATTCTCTCCTGTCTCCTTTCCATTGAAAAGGAAGGAGGCTTTGATTACAAGGGCCCATGGAGAAAACCAAGATAACATTTTTTTTTGGTCTTTTTGAGACAGGGTCTCCCTGTAGCCCCAGCTGTCCTGGAACTCGCTCTGTAGACCAGTCTGGCCTTGAACTCACAAAGATCCGCCTGCCTCTGCCTCCCGAGTGCTAGGATTAAAGGCGTGCGCCACCATGCCCGGTGATAACCTTATTTATTTTTTTTTTAATTTTTTTTTTAATTTATTTTTCGTATGTGTATGAATGTGCTGTATGCATGCAGGTCTGTGCACCCATGTCGTGCAATGCCACGGAGGTCAGAAGAGGGTCTTGGATTCCCCTGGAACTGGAGTTCTCCTGGAATTGGAGTTACAGACGGTTCTTAACCGCCATGTGGGTGCTGGGGATCGAACCCAGGTCCTCTGCAAGAGCGTCAGTGCTCTTAACCGCTAGGCTATCTCTCCAGCCCCTTATTTTAAGGCCAACAGATGAATATGCTCAGTGCCATATGTAACTGGAGTTCCCTTTGTCATGTAACAAGATGTTCCCAGATCTGACAATTAAGACAGAGACATGCTCAGTAGACCAATGCTCTGCCGTCCATCCTGGGTGTGTTGCTGCTGCTGTGTGCAAAGTCTTGGTGGTTTTATTTAGGATAAAGGGAGGGAAGACATCAGGTATGCACACTGAGGACCATGGGGTCAGAGAGGAAGACAGGAGGTGTCAGAATCCCATGGTAGCACATAGTATTTGCTGCAATCCCAGGCTAAACCTGTACCCTGCTTCAAGCTCACCAGAGAAACAGATTTTGGTCCTAAGAATCCAATGGAGGGAGACTTTTGTGGTAAGGAACCAAGTGCAAATCTAAGAAAACTTTCACAGAAGAAATAAACAGGTCACATGTTGCATTAAAATAGGGTGAGAGATTCTAGGGCAAGCTTCATATTTGGAAGTAGAAGATAAATCCCACTTGAAATATCTCAATTGGATTTATAGAGGTGATGAGGGGGGGCAGGTTAGGGAGGGTACAATGTCTAAAATCATTACTATGCTGCTCAACTTATTAAAATAAAAGTTTTATTTGATTTGCTTATATATTACTTAAAAAGAAATACATTTTAGGGTGATATGGCTTAGTGGTTGGGAGCATGTATTGCTGTTGCAGAGGACCAGAGTTCAGCTTGGGTGGCCTATACCTCCAGTTCTAGGGAATCTGGTGCCCTCTTCTGGCATAAAACGGCTCTGCACTCATGTGCACATACCAACACACAGACACATATAATAAATCTTTAAATAAAGATAACAAAAACATTGGGGTGAGGGTGCTGGGGATTTCACCTAAAACTTCATATTTGCTAAACAAGCACTCTATCACTGAGCTTAATCTAATAGATAGGTTGTTTTTTTTGTTGTTGTTGTTGCTATTATTGAGACCTAGCTGGTCTGGAACTTGCTATATAGACCAGGGTGGTCTTCACCTCACAGAGATCCTCCTGCCTCTGCCTGCCAAGTGCTGGGATTAAAGGCATGTGTCACCACACCTGGCCAAGAAAGGCACTGTTAATTTTAAAATGTTGCCCATGGGTTTGGAGTATCTAGAGCAACCATCTGAAAGAGAAAAGGAAAATGCCAGTCCACAGTGTGCCAACGGCTGGCGTGTATCAGGCTGGGTGAGCCTTCAGGGAAACACCACCAGCTTAGAGCTAGGCTAAGAGGCAATCCTCACAGTCAGTCCTAACTCAACAATGGTGCAAACATACCCTCTCTGGTGAGGGTGTTCCATGCCCCACTGCCCACTCCCAAGCTCTGAGAGGTGGAGCACTGAGGCAGAATTCCATTTCCCATCCCTGACAAGCTCTGGCTTTTAGGAGCAGAGCTCAGAATTGCAAACCAAGAGACAAAAAGGCAGGGCTGGTTTGTAATTAAGAGGAGAGGGACGAACTGCGGGCTGTTCCTCGTGGAGCATCCACAGTGCTAAGCTGGCCCTAGGGAATGCAGCTGAGATCTTTATCGTCCTGCAGAGTTCTGGCACACTCAGAGTGATACACCTGTCTCCACCGTCAGGCAAATGAGTGGGTTCACAGGCAGAGGCTTGCCCTGCTAAACAATGTGCCTCTTTGTCCCCGCCCAGGGCTTGGGAGCCTCAAGGAAGCCAAATCCATCAGCACCTGTCAGAGCCCTTGATGTACACAATGCAAGCTGTGATCCTCAGTCCCCAGCCAAGCCCTGGGCTTCTACCAGGCAGCTCTGACTGACACGCAATCTGTCAGTCACCTCAGAGCTAGGGGTGGAGACCCATGGAAGGAGGGCACGGAGCTCTCATTCCCAGAAGCCAACCAGGGCCAAAGAAAGTACTGCTGAAACTCTGACACATGCTTTCTTCAAAACAGCCCGACAGAGGGGTGCACAAAGGAGAACCTTTTCCTTCCACCAGCAGAGGCTCTCTAGGCTACTCAGCAAATTGTGGGCCAGGGTGGGACACAGGCTTTGCTCATGGACAGCAGTCTAAAGGACAGACCAGAACAGAGGGAGGTTGGAAATTCAAATTCCCAGATAATTCTCCATCAAACTGCATCAGTTGGAAAAGGAGAACTTCCTCACAAGGCGAGGGCTCTACAGAAGCCTGGAAGTGCTGTGGCCTAACCAAAATCAGAAGCAGATTCCATGGAGGCTGCCACGTGGTTCTAGTTCCTTCCTTTTTTCTTTCTTGTTTCTTTCTCTCTTTTTCTTATTTCTTTCCTTATTTTCTATCCTCCTTCCCTCCCTCCCCCTTCTTTCTTTCTCTCTCTTTCTTTCCTTCCTTCTTTCCTTCCTTCCTTCCTTCCTTTCTCTTTCTTTCTTTCCTTCCTTCCTTCCTTCCTTCCTTCCTTCCTTCCTTCCTTCCTTCCTTCCTTCCTTCCTTCCTTCCTTCCTCCCTCCCTCCCTCCCTCCCTCTCTCCCTCTCTCTCTCTCTCTCTTCTTTCTTTCTTTCTTTCTTTCTTTCTTTCTTTCTTTCTTTCTTTCTTTCTTTCTTTCTTTCTTTCTTTCTTTCTTTCTTCCTTTTCTCAGAAACAGGGTCTGTGTTGCCCTGTGTTGCCCAGGCTGGCCTTGAACTTACTCTGTGGGTTCCTAACATCTCACACAACACTCTTGGTTGCTCTATGCTGGCAGGCCCTGTTCCCCTCTTCCTTCTGCCAACCACATGACTTCCAGCTACCAGGCCAGGCATACTAGAAGCAGTTTCTTTGGACACATGACTCTTCCCTGCCGATGTTTACATTGGTCCCACCACAGAACGTGGAAGAGGGGAGGAGGGTGTGGTTAAAGTTCGCATAGGCTGCGATGGGGTCACTGGTGTTATTTGATTTTTCCAAGTCACAGAGGCCACAGCTCGAATCCCATTCCTGGGCTGAATTCACAGGGTTATTTATGGGAATGAAATCAGCTAATGAATGAGTTTTGAGTAAAGCACAAATTTCCTACTAAATACAGGATGCTTGAGCCAAAAAATATCAAGTAAGATTTTATTGTGTTTGGCCAAAGGCCACTGCTTAACTAAAAGGAAAGCAATAAAAGCATACACAATATATAACTCCTATAAATTACAGCTATGTAGTAAATTATAGTAAATTTATATAACAAATTACAGTTCTAGGCCAAATTATATAACATCCCTATGTATGAGCATGGTAACGGTGTTACAATCAAGGAAGAGGAAAGGCGTTTCTATCTTAGTCTGTTTTCTGTTGCTATAACAAAGTATCAGAGATGGGGTAAGATATAAAGACGAGTGGCTTGTAGATGTGGTTTGGGAGGCTGGGAAGCTCAAGAGTATGGAGCCAGCATTTGCAGGGCTCCTGGTCTAGGTCTTGTGAGGGCACCCTATTGTGGGAAGAACAAGTGAAAGACAGCTTGATCTGAAACCAAGAAGCCATCAAACCATAAGCCTTCATGACTCAGTAACTCCCCACATAGCACTAAATGGTAATAATCTCAGTTGTTTCCATCACATGGAGCTTTCCTGCTTGAGATACATACTAGCCTGTTTATGAAGAAATGGCAAAGTATTTTTAATTGTGTGTGTGTGTTACATGTGTGTGTGAAGGTTTGGTGTATAGGTATGTGTGGACACAATTGTGTGGTATATGTATGTGAATGTGCGGTGCATGCATGTTTGTGGCACATGCATATCTCAGTATGGTGTATGCATGTGTATACATATGTGTGTATGCACTGTGTATGTATGAGACATGCTCACCAGGGTGTCTGTATGTGGAGGCCTGAGAGGGTGATGTCACAATGTTTCCCTCAATCACTTCCGCACCTTTTAAACTATTTTTTAAAGATTTATATTTATTTATATGTATGTACATAGGTATGTCTATATATAGGCATGTGCACATGTGTGCAGGTGCTCTCCAAGGGAGGGCACCTCTGAAGAAATACTCAGAGGATAACTGCAGAGCCTCTGAAACTGGAGTTACAGATGGTTGTGAGCCACCTGACATGTGCTGGGAACTTGGGTTTTCTGGAAGACCAGCTAGCTCTCCACCTGTGAGACATCTCCCCACTGTGCACCTGTCCCCACCTTACTGAGACATGGTCTCTCACTGGACTTGGAGATCATTGTTTTTCAGATAAGCTGGCTGGCCAGAACACAGGCTGCAGAGGCCGACCTGCCTCTGTCGTTCCAACTCTGGGCTTGTAGGCATGCGCTCTATACCCAGCTTTTTCTATGTGTGGGGAGACCCGAACTCAGGGCCTCATGTTTGCACAGCAAGAACTTTACCTACTGAGCCATTTCTTAAGCCTTTTGAATTTTTTTAAACATAGCCCAGGGGAAGGCTGGCAGGGCAGGACTGTAGCACAGTAGATGGTCCCCAGAACTAGGTGATGGACGGGCCCATGAGGACTCCTGTTGCTAGCATGTTTTCTTTTGCGTAGGCTTGAAATTCTCTATAATAAAAATTGAGCTGGACGTGGTGGTGCGCGTCTTTAATCCCAGCACTTGGGAGGTAGAGGTAGGCAGATCTCTGTGAGTTCAAGGCCAGCCTGGTCTACAGAGTGAGCTTCTCAGGACAGCTGGTACTAACAGGGAGACCCTGTCTCAAAAATACCAAAAAAAGGGGGGAAAAAACTAAAAATAAAAATTGAACAAGAAATCTTAAATATCAAAGTGAAGTAAGGAATACATTGGCATATATGTATGAGCTTGGGTTCTCTGTACAGTAAGTGATCAGGCCTGGGTTTGCTTCGAAATTATAGCAGCTAAGAGAGATTTGGTTTTGTGTTTTATAGCTGGGCAATTAGAAGTGAGTTGGGGTGGGGGGAGATTGTGCACTTGGCACAGTGCTTGCCATACCATCATGAGAACTTCAGTTTGAGCCTCAGAATTCATGTAAAAAAATGTGGGCACAACTGGTATGTGCTTGAAATTCCGGTGTAGGGAAGGCAAAGACAGCTGGATCCCTGGAGCTCGCTAGCCAGCCAGCCAGCCAGCCAGCCAGCCAGCAAGCCTAGGCCTACTTAGGGAGTCTCAGTCCAGGCCAGTGAGACTGGTGAGATGGCTCAACAGGTGCTTACCACCAAGCCTGACAACCTGACATCAGTTCTAGAAACCACAATGGAGAGAACTGACTCCCTCAATTTGTCCTCTGATGTCTATACACCCATGGTGTGCGTGTGCACACACATACACACACACACACACACACACACACACACACACAAATAAATGTAAAAAAAAAGAAAAGAAAAGAACAGCACTTAAGAGGCAGAGGCAGGTGGATCTCCATGAGTTCAAGGCCAGCCTGGTCTACATAGCGAGTTCCAGGACAGCTGGGGCTACAGAGAGACCCTGTCTCAAAATAAATAAATAAAAATAAAAAGAAATTACAAAGAAGATAATGTGGACGGCTCCTGAAGAATGACACCCCAGGCTATCCTCTGCTCTTCACATGTATTCACACGCATGTGCATTTGCATAACCCCACAAACATGTTTATTTACAGATATACACTCACAATTATTTTTAAAATATGAGTAAGTTGGGCTGGAGAGATGGCCTAGCAGTTAAGAGCGCCGACCGCTCTTACAGAGGACCCGGGTTCGATCTCCAGCACCCACATGGCGGCCGAGGACCGTCTGAAACTCCAATTCCAGGAGAACTCCAGCTCCAGGGGAATCCGAGACCCTCTTCTGACCTCCGCGGCATTGCACGACACGGGTGCACACACTTGCATGCAGACAGTACATTCATACACATACAAAAATAAATAAAAATTAAAAAAAATATGAGTAAGTTCAGGCTAGTGTTGGACAATATACCATTCACTATTTTTGACAGTTCTGAAGTAGAACTTAGTAAAATTTACTCTCAAAATACTAGGGTGTTAAATGTCAGACATAGGTTGTAGAGTTAGAGATGAGGTGGAAGATGTCTGACTTCTGGGGAGCTCCTAAAAGCAGTATCCATTCTAACCACTGCTTTAGCTGTTATTTTAAAAGAAGATCATCACAAAGACTTTTCAAGCAGAAGGAAGAGGAAAGCGGCACAGACAGTGGCTTGGAATAATCCTTTGTATTCATCTGGTGCCCCAGAATAGAACATCCTAAATAGTCCAAAGGATGTTGTATTATTTTTTCTGTTTGAGAGCAATTACATTTTAACAAAAAGATTTATTCTTAAATACATATGTGTCTGCATTTAGGTATGTGCATCCATGTGCAGGTGCCCTGAGAGGCCAGAAGAGGGGGCCAGATCACCAGACATTCATGTTTGGAACTGAACTCAGGTCCTCCTCTGGAAGACCAGTCCTGAGCCATCTCTTCAGCTAGAGAAATTCCATTTTTTTGGTCTTTTCAAGACAGGGTCTCCCTGTAACCCCAGCTGTCCTGGAACTCGCTCTGTAGACCAGGCTGGCCTTGAACTCACAAATATCCGTTTGCCTCTGCCTCCCGAGTCACCCAGCTGAGAAATTCCATTTTTAAGTGGCACATTGCTGTAACTCAGGTTACACTTTTCCTGCTGTTTTTTTGCTAGTAGACTGGGTTGCTGGAGATTAGGATTAGAGGGGCAATATCCAAAGCAACCAGTTCAACACCTGAAGCCCAGCAGTCACATCCACCTGCTTAAGTGCTTTTCCCTTTGATGAGCCACATCCTAACCTCCCGCACTCAAGCTCTGAACACCATGGGATGGTTTACCCCATCTTGCCAGGGGATCCTAAACAGATAATGGTCATGGGCATAGGCCATGAGCAACAGAGGAAGTGGACAATCTCCCAAGAAGCAGAGCACCAGGTGTTTATGGATAAAACTCCTGGGGTATTATTGTCCTAACCCAGCCAAAGGAGGTTGGACATGGAAGCGGAGCTAGTGGTGGGAGGGGCCTACGTGTGGGCGGTGTTGACAGGGAAAGGTGTGTTTAAGAGGTGGCCCGGTGCCCTACCTATTCCTGTACCTTTCCAAACCACAAAGCCCTGTTGGGAGCTCTTGCCAAGACTGATTCCAATCTGCCATGCTATCAGCATTGTCATCTGTTACACGGACATGCACCGGTGCTGTGAGTTCTGGGAATGAACTCTTGAGGAGTGAGTTTTGACTTTTCCCAGCTCCATGTTACTTGCTCATCCAAGGATATTTATACAAGAATGCTCACAAGGCTCCTCTCAGCATTCTTGGTCCACCCCATTTCCACAGGGAAGCCCATGATGCTGGTCTCAACATCTCTGATCCAGGCACACATCTAGAGATGCTCACGATGCAGGTCTCAGCATCTCTGGTCCAGACACACTGAACACAGGCAAATGATCCATCCTCCTCTTAGGGGTTGGGACTGAGGTAATAGAAATGGGTAGAGCAAGGAGAATGGATGGATGCTGACAGGGAGATGCAAGCCAGCATCACGAGCATCTCTAGAAGTGTGCTTGGACCAGAGCATGGACACTAGTATCATGAAAAAAGTAACCGAAACACTTGTAATATTCCGAATGACAGACACCATGAAGGAAAATAGCAAAACCTGACCCTCCATTGACGTTTAGTTCTGTGCCACCATTCCCAGTGTCTCGGGATACCAAGGACAACGAGAGGTGGCTGTCTGCCTGGTGGAGCCGTGAAGATGGTGACAGGAAACTGGCACTGGAGTTTTTTTCTGGCTTGAAATAAAGGAGGATTTGTTTTCAGCACCTGCCAACTGGATAGGTTTGCCAGGAATTCTACATTAAACAAATATACACACCGATGTTGCCCTTCCTCCCAAACAGAACCTACTGGGTGAGGAAATAGCTCCCAGTCAGGAGAGTGATGTGAGCTCATGGCCTTTACTGGTTTCCAAAGCAAGATTCATTTTATTTATTTATTTATTTGTTTATTTATTTATTTTTGTATTCTCGAGACAGGGTCTCCCTGTAGCCCCAGCTGTCCTGGAACTCGCTCTGTAGACCAGGCTGGCCTTGAACTCACAAAGATCCACCTGCCTCTGCCTCCCAAGTGCTAGGATTAAAGGCGAGCGCCACTACACCCAGCAGCATGATTCATTTTAACCTCTACCAAAGAGTCTATCTGAATGCCAGTTCAGCCCAAGTTTCTCTCTAAAGTCTGGGTTCCAAGGCAAAGAAGTTCAGGCTTCGTTTTTTCAAAAAAGTATTTTAATTGGCCAGGTGTGGTGGCGCACGCCTTTAATCCTAGCTCTCAGGAGACCGAGGTAGACGGATCTTTGTGAGTTCAAGACCAGCCTGTCCTACATAGTGTGTTCCAAGTCAGCTGGGGCTACAGTGAGATTGTGCTAGATAGCTTTAGTGTCAACTTGACACACCTGGGTTGAAGGAGCCTCAACTGGGGGAATTGGCTCCATTGGACTGGCCTGCAGCCACATCTATAGAGTATTGTCTTGATTGTTGAGCAGTGTTGGGGGCCACCCTGGGCAGGTTGTTGTGTGTGGTATAAGAGAGCAGTCTGGGGATCTGCCAGGGGAGCAAGCCAGTAAGCAGCATTCCTCCATGGCCTGTACTTTAGCTCCTGCCTCCAGGTTCCTGACCTGAGTTCCTACCTTGGGCTCCCTGAGTGCTAAACTGTGACCCGGGAGATGTGAGCTGAATAAACCCTTTCCTCCCCAAGTTGGTGTCAGTCAGGGTGTTTTGTCACAGCAATTGAAGAGAAACTAGAACAGAAATCCTGTCTCAAAAAGACAAAAAGAGTTTTTTAATTGATTTTTGTGATTTCATATATTTTGATGGTATTTAGAGCTCTCCATCCAAACCTCCCCTTGCTGCCCACTGCCCAATCTAATTTGTGTTTGCAAATGTCCTTCTGTGTGGGTCGATCTACTGAAGCCAGGTTAACCTACCAAGAGTCACATTCTTGAAAGAGACTAAGTCTCCTCCCAACAAAAGCCATCAGTTGCCAATAGTTCCTCAGGTAGGGTCGGTGGTTCTGAAACACTTCCTCACATCTATGTTGGGATTTTGTCTAGTTTGAGCTTACATGGGACTTGTGCATGCTGTCACCATCGCTGTGGGTTCATAAGTAACTAGCCAGATGCCTAGAGAACTGTTTTTTTGTGGTCATCCAACAGTTCTGACTCTCAGTCTTCACATCCCTTCTTCCACAACCACCTCTGATCCCTGGAGGCAAAAGTGCGCTATATGTGTCCTAGTCAGAGAAAAGCACTCTGCAACCTCTTGTTCTCTGCATGCTGGCCAGCTGTGGGATTGTATATTCAGGCTTTACTTTGATCTACAGTATTTTTGTTGTTTCCACTATGCAGGCTTTGATTAAGTAGTATACATATTTTTATAAATATAATCTTTTTAAAAAATTTATTTTTGAATGTGGATGAATGAATGTACTGTCTGCATGTAGTGCACCCGTGTCGTGCAATGCCGCAGAGGTCAGAAGAGGGTCTTGGATTCCCCTGGAACTGGAGTTCTCCTAGAATTGGAGTTACAGACGGTTCTCAGCCTCCATGTGGGTGCTGGGGATCGAACCTGGGTCCTCTGCAAGAGCAGTCGGTGTTCTTAACTGCTAGCTATCTCTCCAGCCCAGTATACATATTTTTTAAATTTTTTTTATTAATTTTATTTATTTCTGAATGTGTATGAATGTACTGTCTGCATGCAAGTCTGTGCACCCGTGTCATGCAATGATGCAGAGGTCAGAAGAGGGTGTCGGTTTCCCCTGGAACTGGAGTTCTCCTGGAATTGGAGTTTCAGACGGTTCTTGGCTGCCATGTGGGTGCTGGGGATCGAACCCGGGTCCTCTGTAAGAGCGGTCGTCGCTCTTAACCGCTAGGCCATCTCTCCAGCCCCCAGTATACATATTTTTAAAGCCTTGGCAGACATATAGCTCTATAACCTCGTATAGGTCCATATTCTATTTTTAAAGAATACTTTATCATTTTTAATGTGTATGAATGTATTTCTTGCATATACATAAGTGCCCTTGGAGGTAAGAAGAAGACCTCAGATCCCCTAGAACTAGAGTTATGAGCAGTTGTTAGCTGCCATATGGGCACTTGGAATTAAACCTGGGTCCTCTGCAAGAGTATCCAGTGCTCTAAACCACTGAGCCATCTCTCCAGCCCCCAGGCCAGCTTTCTTATGCAGCCCAGCACCACTTGCTCAGGGAATGGTGCTGGGACCTCCTACAATAATTAACAGTCAAGACAATCTCCCCTCTCAGACATATCTACAGGCCATTCAATCCCATCTGTTCAGTCCCTCAATTGAGACTTCCGTCTTAGATAACTCCAAGTTGTTAAAGCTAACTAGGACACCTTCTTCTTTAAGGAATCATTCCCAGTGACCTGCCTCCTAAAAGTTCCACCACTTCCCAGCAGTGCAACAGACTGGCAGCTAAGCCTTTAAACACAGGGGCCTTTGGAAGACATTTAAACCTCAACAGCTAGGCTTCTACTTTTCTGCCTCCCGGTCTCCCTGGAAGCTGTGTCTCTTGTGTTTAGAAAAGGAAAATGGCTTATTAGCCTAGGTCTTCACCAGTTCCAAACAGGCTAGATCCAGATCCCATCCTTGCTCACTGGGGAAAGGCCAGTAAGAGATTCATCATGGCTCAGTGCACTGAGGAATGGAGACGGCATCTAAAAAGATCTCAGTCAGTTATTCGGATTTTCAAGAGGACCATGTTGGGTGTGAAGATGCTAGAATACAGGTCTGAATGTTCACTCCAAGCAAAGAATCATCTGCGCTCTTTGGTGGGGAGGGCAGCAGCAAGTTGTTCTTTTTGGCTCATCTACCTACGTTGTTAGCTATCTTGGGGCAGAGGGCAGTAGCCTAACCCCCAAAGGATGCTTGGGTGTCCAGGAGTCTCGGCGGCAGCCCTGCCCCCCAAATAGACCGTGGCAATACAGAATCTTTTTACCTTGAAGCATTGGCAGAGCCCAGATACTCTGCCCATAAACATGCCATTAGGGCTGAGGGCTGAACAGAATCCAAAGATGGTTCAAGGTTGCTGTTTCTCACAAGCATTGCTGGCGCTGGCTCCTTGGACTCAGCTTCCTGTATGAGGCAGGAAGGACTTTGCTCCTGCAGGAGAGAGGAAGTGGGGGTGGGGGCGAGAATAGAAGAAACTGTGTTCCTCCTGCCTGTGAACACAGACAGTCCTTCTCATAGACGCTGGTCTGAACTGTCTAGAAGATGTCAACAAAGTCAACTCGCTAAATGGGGTTTATGAACACCTCAGGCCTCCCTCTTTCATAGCAGAGGTCAGGTCCCTGAAAGCTAATGACCTCTGAACCTCACAGGTGTATACTCACAGGCGCCTCTTACAAAGGCCCGGGACTTATTTTCTTGGTATTTGTTTATTTTTTCTCAAAGAACACTCCCCCCTTGGTATACACACCAGGACCCCCTAGATTCACCCTTGGAAGAGACAAGGGGTGGGGGTGGGCAGCCCACAGACCTGCAAGGGAGCTGGGAAGCCAAAGGTAGCTTTGGGGCATCATCTCTACATAATGGGGGGTACGGGGGGCACGAGCCCAAAGGTGTACAGTAGTGTGGGGGCTCAGTGTCTTTTGCCTGCAAAGCCCAGTGTCCTCCAGTCCTATCACACCTAACAAATTCATAGCCACCCCCAAGGCCTGGCCTGTTGCCCTGCCAGGCGCCTGGGGAGACTCAGAACCACGCCCCTGGAACGTGTGCAGGCACAGGCAGTCAGCCTCACCTGGCACAGGGTGGGCAGGGCGGAGTCCTAACACACCTGCTCCCAGGCTGGGCTCAACCAGGGAATTAGCCAGAGAGAAAAGACCCCAGACTTTGGGAACCAGGATGTCTGTGGCTTGGGGAAGACCCCACAGGCAGGGTGTGAGAATAAAATTCATGCAACCGTGTAACACGCACTTTACCTTTTATGTCTTTGCTGCAGGGAAGTTGGGCCTCCATTTAAAAGGATGGGAAAAGAGCGGCCCCTGGCCCCCAGTGGCTTTCAGATTGAGGTTCCTCCCCGTAGAGGGTTGGGGGTGGAAGTCTGCAGTATGTGGCTTGTGCTAGTTACTTTATCCTCCTATATGACAGAATAGCCAACAAGAAGGAACTTAATGGAGGATTTCTTTTGGATCTTGGTTTGAGAGGGTAGAGTCCAGCACAGCTTGGTGGGCATGGTGGTGGTGGAGGTGGTGGTGGTTCGTGATGGTGGTGGTAGTGGAGGTGGTGGTAGAGGTGGTGGTGGAGGTAAAGGAGAATGTAAATACCCGAGCACCACAGAACAATTTCAAATAGTTTGCCATCCCACATTTGGAATCCCAAACAGCATCAAAGACAATANAGAGATCCAACCCATCCTTCTCACTGGAGAAAGAGCCAGAAAAGATTCTCAAATGACTCATGCACTGAGGAATGGAGACGGCATCTAAAAGAGCTCAGTCAGTTATTCGGATTTTCAAGAGGACCATGTTGGGTGTGAAGAGGCTAGAATACAGGTCTGAATGTTCACTCCAAGCAAAGAATCATCTGCGCTCTTTGGTGGGGAGGGCAGCAGCAAGTTGTTTTCTTTTGGCTCACTACCTACGTTGTTAGCTATCTTGGGGCAGAGGCAGTAGCCAACCCCAAAGGATGCTTGGGTGTCCAGGAGTCTCGGCGGCAGCCCTGCCCCCCAAATAGACCGTGGCAATACAGAATCTTTTTACCTTGAAGCATTGGCAGAGCCCAGATACTCTGCCCATAAACATGCCATTAGGGCTGAGGGCTGAACAGAATCCAAAGATGGTTCAAGGTTGCTGTTTCTCACAAGCATTGCTGGCGCTGGCTCCTTGGACTCAGCTTCCTGTATGAGGCAGGAAGGACTTTCCTCCTGCAGGAGAGAGGAAGTGGGGGTGGGGGCGAGAATAGAAGAAACTGTGTTCCTCCTGCCTGTGAACACAGACAGTCCTTCTCATAGACGCTGGTCTGAACTGTCTAGAAGATGTCAACAAAGTCAACTCGCTAAATGGGGTTTATGAACACCTCAGGCCTCCCTCTTTCATAGCAGAGGTCAGGTCCCTGAAAGCTAATGACCTCTGAACCTCACAGGTGTAACTCACAGGCGCCTCTTACAAAGGCCCGGGACTTATTTTCTTGGTATTTGGTTATTTTTTTCTCTCAAGAACACTCCCCACTTGGTATACACACCAGGACCCCCTAGATTCACCCTTGGAAGAGACAAGGGGTGGGGGTGGGCAGCCCACAGACCTGCAAGGGAGCTGGGAAGCCAAAGGTAGCTTTGGGGCATCACTCTACATAATGGGGGTTTAGGGGGTCACGAGCCCAAAGGTGTCCAGTAGTTGTGGGCTCAGTGTCTTTTGCCTGCAAAGCCCAGTGGTCCTCCCAGTCCTAATCACACCTAACAAATTCATAGCCAACCACCCCAAGGCCCGTGGCCTGTTGCCCTGCCGGCGCCTGGGAACCTCAGAACCACGCCTCCTGGAACGTGTGCAGGCACAGGAGTCAGCCTCACATCCTGGCACAGGGTTGGGCAGGGCGTGAGTCCTAAACACACCTGCTCCCAGGCTGGGCTCAACCAGGGAATTAGCCAGAGAGAAAAGACCCCAGACTTTGGGAACCAGGATGTCTGTGGCTTGGGAAGACCCCACAGGCAGGGTGTGAGAATAAAATTCATGCAACCGTGTAACACGCACTTTACCTTTTATGTCTTTGCTGCAGGGAAGTTGGGCCTCCATTTAAAAGGATGGGAAAAGAGCGGCCCCTGGCCCCCAGTGGCTTTCAGATTGAGGTTCCTCCCCGTAGAGGGTTGGGGGTGGAAGTCTGCAGTATGTGGCTTGTGCTAGTTACTTTATCCTCCTATATGACAGAATAGCCAACAAGAAGGAACTTAATGGAGGATTTCTTTTGGATCTTGGTTTGAGAGGGTAGAGTCCAGCACAGCTTGGTGGGCATGGTGGTGGTGATGGTAGTGGAGGTAGTGGTGGTGGTTGGTGATGGTGGTGGTAGTGGAGGTGGTGGTGGTGGTGGTAGTGGGAGCATGTGGCTAGGGTGCCTACTGGGGAGGCAGAAGAAGGGGGGCATGCTGGTGCTGAGATCCCTTTCTCCTTTTATTCAGTCCGGGAACTCTGCATAAACACACCCAAAGGTGTGCCTCACCACGAGTGCCCCAAGAGCTTATTCTACTATCCTTCCATGACCAAAAGCAATCTAGGAGAAGAAAGGGATTACTTGGCTTACAGTTCCAGCTCACAATCCATCGCTGTGGGAAGTCTAGGGCAGGGACTCAGGCAGAAACAGTGGACGAATGCTGCTTCCTGGATCAATCACTACCTCATCCTCAGTGGGCTGGGCCCTCCCACATTAATCATCAATCAAGACCATCTCTCATAGACTTGTCTACAAGACAATCTGATCTAAAAGATTCCTAAATTGAGGCTCCCTTTTCCCAAGTGAATATAGCTTGTGTCAAGTTGACAACAAATACCAGGACAGAGGTCTTTCTTAATCCAATCAATCAACTTGACAATCAAACTTAACCAACACACGGTGCCCTCAGAGTGTTAGAAGATTGTTAGGAAGTCAGTTTCTGTATGCTGCTACTTCTGTGCACAGTGAAAACCTCCCTGTACCTGCCTGATAGCATCTCTGCCAGTATCACTTCTGGAGTGTATCTTTCTCCCGAGTAAAGCTGACTGTTGATAACCAGCTCAAGTGGGTTAAAGGAGATGGTGAGAGACACTGTCCTACCTAGCAGTTTTCATGTAATCTACTTCATTAACCTTCCCTCAGCATAGCTGGCTCAGGTCACCTTCTGTGAAGAGTCCAGGGAAAAGCCAGAGGTAATGTTAATCCCATCTCCCTAGATGATACATACACCATCACCCTGGACTGAGGGTCATCTGTGATACCACCTGAAGGAAACAGGTCGCTTCTAACACAAACAGAGAAGGACATGGGGCCTCACTGGAAGTCCTGGTAGGCATTGCCAGCAGCAGTTTAGGGAAGACATTGGCAAGCTCTGAACCACAAACCCGAGGAGGAGGCTGCTATCTGGGGCTTCCTATGATGGCTCTGTGTGTGAGAGTGTGTCTGCCCATGAGTGCGCATGCGTAGGCAGGAGGTCAATGTCAACTGTCTTCCTGTATTGTTCTACAGCTTATCTTTTGAGACAGGGTCTCTCACTGAACCTAGAGCTCACCAACTGGCTAGACCGACTAGCCAACGGGCTTCAGGAATTCCCCCACCTCCATTCCCCACATTCAGCACTGGGGTTACAAGTGCTCACACGGCTTTTACATGAGTCCTGGGGTTCCACTCTACTCCCTGAGCCATCTCTCCGGCTCTATGGTGGTTCTTCAACAGCCTCTTACCTCTGTCACCCATGAGACTGAGGACACAGAAGAGCAAAGGTGGAACTGGGCCCTGACAGTGAGCTGGATCTCTACACTGGTAAAATCATGGCCTTTCCAAAGAGAATTGGAGCCCTGATCACAAATGAGGGGGACCCAGAGAACCAGAAGGGAGACACGTGGGAGTACGTGTAGACCTGGATGTTCGCTGATCCTCAAGGAGCCTGCTGTGTGCCCTGAGTCCCCTCTTCTCCTGACTTCGGAAGCACTTCACAAAGACAAGGTAATTTCTTGCCTCTTTTGCAGACACCATTTTGTGAGAGAATGCCAGCACCCCATGCGCACTACTCTCAATTTTCTACAAGCCTGATGGAGTATAGCCTAGGCTGCCTCAGCAGACAGTGTTTCTGTCAGTTTAACCATGACTATAACAAAGTTCCTGAGGCTGAGGGCTGTATTAAGAAGAGCCTCCTCCTTGATGACTTAGCTCTCATAGCATCGGAAAGTGCTTTGCAAACTGGGGAGAGAGAGAAGCAATCAGCAGTCACACGCAAGCTATAAAGACTAACCACAACAATGACTGGCCAAGCAGGATATCCCCAGTGATGCAATAGTAGCACTTTTATCTTAGGGGTAATCAACAGTTCTCTAACAGAAGGCCTGCCCAAGAGGGGGGACTCCACACCTGCTAGTGTAAACCTAGCCAAACACCCATGGCCTGAGAAGACATAGACACTAGAGAACTTGTTGGTTATAATTTCTAACTGTAGTCTAAATGCTTACCTTTTTTTTGGTCCCTTTTTGAGACAGGGTCTCCCTGTAGCTCCAGCTGGCCTGGAGCTCGTTATGTAGACCAGGCTGGCCTCGAACTCAGAGATCCACCTCTGAGTTCTCTGCCTCCTGAGTGCTGGGATTAAAGGCAGGTACCACCATGCCCGGCCTAAATGCTTATCTTTATACTCACAGATAAGTGTGGTTCTCGCATCTCATCTAAGAAGCTTCTTGTAATAGTTGGAGACTATTACAGAGATCAACCAGGGCCAAAGTGCAGAGAATAAGTGACCACGGAATGCCAAGCCCGACTGGTGCACCTGCAGTTTGACCCCTACACCTAAGGCTTAGGGAACATACTGTGTGTGTGTTTGGTGTGTGTGTGGGGGGGAGCTGTAAGAGCCAGAGTACCTGGACATCTGCAGCTAGATCATATCCTCTAGACACGACCTAGGAAATCTGAACAATATGGTTGCCTAAATAAGACCTGTATAATAACAACACCAGCTGACAGGCCGATATGGATGGGGCAAGTTTTACAAGGTCCCACCTCCAGGTGAAGTGCTACAGGCCATCGGTGGTGCTGAATGCAGTTTTCTCCAGGAAGCAACCCCTGATAGGTTATTAAATCCCAAGTAGTCAGCAGACTTGCATATATGAGCAACACAAATGGACTCAGAAGGCTGCGTGCGCGTGTGAGTGTGCATGTGTGTGCAATTAAAGAAAAAGTAACAATTGAGAGGGAGTAGGGGCCGTGCAGAGGAGGTGGAGGAGGTAGAGGGAGGGGTGAAAATGATGTAAATATACTGCTCATATGTGGAAATCCTCCAAATTTTAATTAAAATAAAGGAAAGACAAATGTTTGGCTTATATTTTTGGAGGCTCAAAGTCTACAATTGGGCGGCTCCACCGATTCAATCTGATTTAAAGGTAGAGGGGAGAGGTCATGCAGAGAAGGGCCATGCTTGAGAATAACCCAGGTCCCAGGAGAACCACGCCCAAACCAGCTTGGAACCATACCAACAGGCTGTGTTTTATTGATAAGGAATTTGGGAGAAATCGTGTATGGAGATGTAGTCTAATACAGAGTCTGTCGTGCAGGGACTGTTAAAGGCTAGCTAGCTCCCACCAGGAAAGAGACCAGTGACATCTTGATCATATGAGGAACGGCAACATTTTCTAAGCCAATGTCTTTTCTTTTTCGATGCAAAAATAGAGAAATTAGAGGGTGTACAGATGACCAAGAGACAGGTTGTGGGACCCTGAATCAACTCTGCCTCTTCTTTTGGCTCTCCACTATCTGAACTCTTTCTAAAATATGGAAAATTTTCCATTATTGGAGTCCCGATATCAGGCAAGATCAGCTAGTGCATGAGCACAGGTTCAGAGTTGTAAATGGATCTTTCTGTCCAGCACTGTGTATGTGCACGTTTGTGTGCTGGTACACCAGTGTGTGGGGGCGCAGTGTGTGTGTGTGTGTAGGCAGAGGATCTCAGCCACCATTCCTCATACTGTCCAACTTGTTTAGTGAGACAGGGTCTCTCACTGGCCTGAAACTCACCAAGCGCCAGGCTAGCTGGCCAGGAATCCCCCAGGATCCTCCCGGCCCCCATCTCCATTTCCCTAGTGCTGGGGTTACAAGCATGCAGCTCTTTTCACACGGTTATGGAAGTTAAACTTACATCCTCATGGCTCCAAGGCTTTACTGACTGACCTATCTCCCCAGGCCCTGTCCAGCCCTTTAAAGGAGAAACCAGGACATAAGAGATCAATGAGAGTTCAGTCTCCTGGTGCTGTTGACAGCATCAAGAAGCGGGAGTTTCAGTAGAGGTGTCTGGTGTTTGGGCAGCAGTGGCGGGGGCCATGACATCTAAGCGGGGCTGGTATCCAGATGCGATTGGGCTTCAGCCTCAGACATCTAGCTTTCTTGGTTATACCCCATTTCTAAGTCTGATCTTTACTAGCTCCTGTGAGTTCCTCACTAACCTTCCATCAGTCTCCTTTCATGTTTAAATCAGCTGCTACTAGATGTTGTTTGCAGCCTAGACTCTGACCAGTTGTTCTGGGAGTTTCTCCTTTGCTCTTGCTTCTCTTGGGTGGGGATAAGCATCGCCAGCCCAGGAGAGAAGCGGCATTGAGAAGGACAGACCGCAACACAGTTCATGCACAACAAGATTCCCTTTATTGTTATTAATCACAGTCACGAGGTCTTATCCAGCAGAAAGGACGATTTGCAGTAACAGAACTACATACGAAGACATGAGAATAAAACATACATATACACCAATCACCAAGTCGGCTAACCTCAACCAATCAAATCTCTGAATGTGTCTTCAATTTTGACTGCCAATGGTTTAGAAGAACGCATATACACCCACCTGAGACCATCCCTGGGATCTCAGAGCATTCACAGAGTATAAGATTTACCCTCAGAAGTAATGGACCATGTAAACACAGAGAGCAGGCACTGAGAGCCCAATGCCTGAATGCCTGCTCCTACACAGGGCCTGCTGCAAGGTCCACGCGCTCCTCTGATCATGGAGGGCACAGGCCTCAGCTGTGTTGACAGCAGACACATCCTGTCCGCCAACTGGAGGAGCTGTGTGTATGATGGAGTAGGTTAACTTCTAGTCGAGGTCCAGTCATCCTTTAGGGTCATGTACTTTAAAAAGGAAATGTAAAAATATCTCTTCCTATCCTTTCCCAACCTAAGCCCTCTGGCCAGACTCCAGCAAAGCCTGCTGAAGCTCAAGGGCTCTTGGTCCTGGCATAAGTGTCTAAATGGCCATCAGAGAAGGACCCTTGGCAGACCCCAAATGTCATTCATCAGATAGAACCGACTTAAGTGGCTCCCTTCATTAACAAATGAAGGGGTCGAGTAGTCACAATTTGCTCTTCTCGGCAAGTCTCTTGGAAAAATAAAAGGCTATGAACTCATCCAGATTAACGACTAGGAGATCTCAGAACCATGACAAACTGCTCCGTTCTTGTGATTCACACAGAGCAGAGGCCTCGGCTCAAAGCTACACTCTTCACAGAGCACATCATGTATTCACAGTTGCCCTAACTTCTCAATTTCCCTAACTCCAATAATGTCAATCTTTACCAATGGTAAAAAAAAAAAAAAAAGAGTAAGACTATCAGAATTCCTTCCCTTTGTGTCTGGGCCCNACTGCTCCGTTCTTGTGATTCACACAGAGCAGAGGCCTCGGCTCAAAGCTACACTCTTCACAGAGCACATCATGTATTCACAGTTGCCCTAACTTCTCAATTTCCCTAACTCCAATAATGTCAATCTTTACCAATGGTAAAAAAAAAAAAAAAAGAGTAAGACTATCAGAATTCCTTCCCTTTGTGTCTGGGCCCACCCACTCTCCCTGGAGGTGGGGGCAGACCCTCTTTGGGCCGGCTCAGCCAGGAAGAGCAGTTTTCTGTGTTTATGATGCTTCTGTCCAGGAGCTCTAGATTGCAAGACGGTCAGCGTAACAGAGCAGAAGCAGCTCTGGATGGACGCCTGCTCCAAGGCCCTAGGCCAACAGGCTCAGAACTTGGCTCGCTTCTCGAGGGGCCCTTGAGGACTTATGGTTGAGTCTAGTGAGGGAGACTGGAGGTGGGAAAGCAGGGGTGGGCTTTGACAATTCCACTGAGGAAAGGCTGCTTCCACGCAGTGGCCCAAACACAAATCTACACTTCCATGATACCCTGAGATTGCAAAAATGACCGGCATCTCCCTCCAAAGCAATGTAAAAACAGTCAAAGTGAATCAGAGTTGATCTGGGTAATAGGCCGGAGAGGAGAGGAGGGGACGGGGTTTTAACGTGAAGAGAGAGGCTCGTGGTCCCGCAGAAGACTGGAGCTTTCCTTTCTGGGGTCCAAAGTCAGTGCTAGCCAAGGCCCACATCTAGGGACATCATCACCACAAATCCCAGGACGGAGGCCCAGGATGCCAGCTTCCCGTTGCCGCTAGGAAGGAAGGAGAGAAGATGGTGAGACTAACGAACGCTGAGACCATGTTTAGGCTGACGACCCCCTCTGCAATGTCCAGCTACAACAGGAAGTATTCCATTAACGGGGCCAACATTGACAGGAGGTTATTATATGCCTTGTGAACGCCCACGCTGTCCCAAGCAATACCCTGATCGGGTTGGGGTCATGTTGTGCCCTCTTCTCCCGGCTGGGGATAAGACACAGGACGATCATTTGAACTGGACTCTGGAGTCCCACACTTGAATAATAAAAAGTGTTGATGAGGGGGCTTGGAGAGATGGCTCAGTGATTAAGAGTGCTTGCTGTTCTTTCAGAGGACCTGAGCTTGGTTCCCAGCACCCATGCTCAGCTTACCACCATCTGTAACTCCAGCCTCAGTGGATCTGATGCCCTCTTCTGGCCTTTGAAGGTGCCCGCACACATACACATACATATATACATACAATTAAAAATAAATACTTTGTCATTTTGAGACAGGGTCTCCCTGTAGTCCCAGCTGGCCTGGAACTCTCTGTAGACCAGGCTGGCCTTGAACTCACAGAGATCTGCCTGCCTCTGCCTCCCAAGTGCTAGGATTAAAGGCATGGGCCACCACACCTGGCAAAAATAAATACTTTTTTTAAAAAAGGGGGGGTGATTCTTATTTTTTCTTTTATATGTATGTGTGTGGTATATGTGCATATTTGTATATGTGTGGGTGAACATTTAGTGTGGGTGCAGGTATTCATGTGTGCACATGTATGAGGAGATCAGCCTTGGGGATCATTTCTCCTCAGGCACTGTCCACCTTATTATTTGAGATAGGGTCTTGTTTTGTGAGATTGGGCTATTCTGTATAGCCCCAGGGATCTACCTGTCGCACCCTCCCCAGTACTGGGGTTCCAAGCACACTATACCATGTCTGGCTTTTTCTACGGGTTCTGGGTATTGAACTCAGGTCCTGTGTTTGTGTAGCAAGCACTTTCCTGGCTGAGCCGTCTCCCTGGTCCTGGTGGGTATTTCTTGAAGACATTAATCTGATCTGTTCAGCTAACTTCCTCTCCCCTGCCCACCACCACTCCTGACGCCAGGCCCATAACAAGACAATGAAGCAGTCTATCATCAACATGGCATCTTATCTTAAGGTCCATCACTCTCCTCATCCCAGGTTGGGGGGAGGGGAGGAAGGGAGAGAGAGAGAGGGAGGGAAGGAGAGAGAGAGAGAGGGACAAATGGTTGTCTACTTCATCAGGGGTCCCTGCTTGTTTTTTAGTCTTTTGAGACAGGGTCTCCCTGTAGCCCCAGCTGGCCTGGAACTCACTATGTAGACCAAGCTGGCCTCAATCTCAGAGCAATCTACTTGGCTCTGCCTCCAGAGTGCTGGGATTAAAGGTGTGCACCACTACACCCCGGCTAAGGGTCCCCTGCTTCACCACTGTGTGGTATCTCCTTCCACCTCATTCCTGAGGGTGCAGCAGGGTGTGGCATGATCTTGGGAGGGGCAGAGTGATCTGGGATTAGGCAAAGGAAAGGGAAAGAAAAAAGAGCAGGTGGGGAAGGAAGGTCCTGGGCTGGGCCTTGGGTAGGGGCGGACAGGCCAGGCCAGCTCTCCACCTGATCTGGGCTTCAGGGATGATGTCATCCATGACCACGTAGACCATAGCACCGGCAGCGAAGGCCAGTGCATAGGGGAGGATGGGCTCGGCCAACACCACAGCAAAAGCGCCAAAGATCCCGGCCAAGGGCTCCACCATGCCGCTGAGCTGTCCGTACCTGAGGAGGAATCAGAGACAGGGACCAATGCAGGGAATGCCAAGCAGACACACCACCCCCAGAAGACGGAGTGTGCTGTGGGCATCTTGTCTGAGCAGGATGGCATGAAAGTACGCCATGTTTTACAGCCACTTCCTACCCCTTCCTCAGCTCCCTGTGAGACAGTGACCAGAGATCTGACCCCACCATTTCCTTTAGAGCATTGAGTTTCTTACATTGTCTTTTTACAATGACGTTATGATTGGGATATTTTTGCATAACCTGTGACACTTAATCCATGGGTTTTAGTATATTCACGAGGTTAGGCAAACGTCACTACTAAGCTTTAATCACCCCAGGAAGAACTCCAGGCACTTGGCAGCCACCTTCTGGTTCCTCCTCCTCCCAGCTCCTGCCGCCTCCAGTCCCTCCCTCTTTTCCCTCCGTCTGCATTTGCTGCTTCTGGAGATTTCTTATATATAGTATCATACATGGCGGGGGGAGGGGTGCTGGCTTATTTCACTTAGCATGTTTTCAAGGTATATCCTGGTTGTAGCATGCATTGTGTGTGAATGTGCCTGCTCATGTGTGCCGAGGTCAGAGGAGGATGTTGGGTGTCCCATTATGCTCGATCTTATTCCCTGGAGCTGGGCTGGTCACCAGCAAGTCCCAGATCCCCCTGATTCCACCCCTGTACAGTGCATGTGGTTACAGGCACAGACAGACACACTGGGCTTTTCATAGGGGTGCTGGGATTCAAACTCAGTTCCTCCTGCTTGCACGGCAAGTCTCCTACCCCTGAGCCATCACCCCAGCCCATCCTTCTAAGGATGTACAGTTACAGGAAAACTATTTGCTCATCCTAGATGCCTATGTTGAGTGACAGGGTACTGATTAGGGGTCGCCTGGGTGTTCCCCAGGTGACAGTTATAGTTGGTATGTTTGGGAGTTCAGACTGTAACTATATTACTTCTGAGGCAGAAGTGGGTCTACCTGGCCATTTCTGTATTGACAGCTTATTCTCTACCTCTTTCCATCCCCTGAATCCCTATCTAGGATTAAGGTGAGGTTTCTCCTCTTAAGGGACTCCTTTATTTGAGCTAGCAAGAATGGCCCACCAACACTTGGATTCAAATGAGCTCTGATCTAAAAAGCAGCACGTGTGAACATCAAGCATGTCCACGGCAAGAGAGTAGCAGGCCTCACGGGCAGAAGCCACTTACGACCAACAGGAAAGGAGATGGGGCTCCTTTCTTGCAATAGGTACTTTGGCAAGATACCAGTTCTGAGCCTTAGTCCTTCTACCTTTACAACGGGGACAACGGACAGAGTGCGACTTGTGCGGACTGTGAGTTCTTAACCCCTCTTTGCCTCTCTGGCTAGAGGCAGAGGTGGGCATGGGGGAGACCCTACTTTTGCTCTGGGATCTTAATAGCAGAGCTGCTGTGTCCTGGCTCCCCACACTTTCATGCACAGACCAGCAGAACTGGCAGCCCTTTGGCCTGTGCAATTCCTGCCCATGGCCTTGTCATCTCCAGAAAATGTAGCCTTGACATCAAGCCCAGACTGGGAGTGTGAGAAAGAGAAAAAAAGCTTCGTCTCAAGCCCTAGATGCTGAGCACAGATGCTCGCCTCTTCCCTGCCTTTCTTCCCTGGTGTCTGAAATGACAGCTGTGGCTTTTGTAGGTTATGAACACCTCTGAAGGCCACCCAGCCCCCTCTTCTCCCACATCATCTATTTGGTAGATGCTAACAATGGAGAAAGAGATCCAAAGAGACTGGAAATCGGATCATTTAAGTATGTGCATGAACTTGCAAGTCACAAGGCTTATACAATGGAAGGCATTTTTACATTGTCGTTACTAACAACGCTTCCAGGTTCTCTGACTTTACCCTGCAGGGCTGCTATTGTTTTAACAAAGGAGTGTGTGAAGCTTGAGACTTGAGTAGAAGAGAGATGAGAATAGCTATTGTGATGAGTCCTTGGGGCTGGTGGGGCAACATGACTGTCACATGGCTGAGGGTCATGTGACATCTAGAGTGGAGATATTGGGGTAAGTACCTGGAGTTGATGGACCATGGCCTGCTAGCCACAGAAGAGCTTTGAGATGAGATTATTTCTGGGAGATCCCTTTGGGGGTGCAGTGTTCACCCATATTCTTGATGTTCTTCCAGAAGCCCTACATTGGTTTCCAACATGAGCCTAGCCTTGGAGAAGGGACCTTGCACCAAACCTCACAGAGCCGTTCATAGCCCACGCGACCCTCCTCTGACCCGATGGGGGGGGGCGCACTCACCAGAAAGCTTTCCAGGTGGAGAAGCCTGCGCCCCGTAAGGGGAGACTGACAGCCAGGCCTTCTGGGAAATTCTGGATCCCAATTCCAATGGCCAGATTCCTGAAAAAACAAGAAGGCATGAGTCTTTGTTAGTTTGGATTGTCAACCTGACAGTCTAGATTCACTGGAGAGAGGTACTGCTTAGATCAGACTGGCCCTTGGGCACATCGGTAAGGGACTGCCTACACTACTAATTGATGCTGGAGGGCTCAGCCCACTGTGGGCAGCACCATCCCTATGTACATGGGTCTGGGCTACAAAAGAAAGCTATCTGAGCCTGAGCCTGCAGTGAGCCAGCAAGGAGCATTCCAACGTAGTTTCTGCTTCAAGCTCCTGTTTGAGTTCCTGTGGATGATGAACTGTAGCCTGTAATCAGAAATAAACCTTCTCCTCCTCTAAGCTCCTTGTGTGGAGTGTTTAACCATGGCAACAGTATGGGACTTACAACAGCGTATGGAAGCTCTTGTCTGGAACTGTGAACCAGTCCAGAGGGGCCTGGCCAAAGGGCCTCCTGTGATGCCAGGAAGTCAGGTGGGAAAGTGAGAGGTAAAGGTAGGAGGAGGCTAGGCCACACACAGGGGGTTCACAGCAGGTGGGTCACAGCAGGCAGTCACAGTCTCATCTTCTCTACCTTCCTGTGCTGGGTGTTGGTCATGCTCTGTCTTTAAGACGTGGAGTGGAGAACTTGGCTGCAGATCAGGATGGCCCAAGTCCTGCCACACTGCTGTGCAGTTCTATCAATCATTGCACTTTGTGCCTTGGTGTCTACTACACAGTATGGGGATAATGCCGTCCACCTTGAGTGAGCACCGTGTGACCCAGTAACTTAACAACACCTGTAGACTCCCAAACACAAAGGAGACACCCAATGCATTTGAGTTCCTCTTTCCTATAGCACAGAGATGGGTGTGTGCCATCTTATTAAGGAGCAACTTTAGAAACAGGACAAGGAAGTAAAGATGCTGAATCTGAAGGGGACACAGATGTGACTCCAGGCTCGAGTTTCCGGGGACTCTTGGTGTGGGTCTGGTGCTGGCGGCTGCATTTCCCTGGGCCTGGGCAGTGCTCACTGTGAGCCTCAGGGCACCAGGGGGGAGTGGGCTGGGATATGTTATGCACAAGCCAAAGATTATAGTGCAATGGAGGGAAGATCAGAATGAGGTAGGTGCCCAGGCAGTACATGGCTTGCCAAGAAGGAGGGTCCAGGCCCCAGGGAGAAACTTACTGTTCAGCTAAACTGACATGGTGCCAAACTGCCTTCTACATATTTATATAATTTATGCCCATAGACACAGGCTACTCACGGCCTTAATCAGAGAAAGTCACTTTGGCAAAGAATGGGAGTGAGTGCCACAGTGGTGAGAAACGTCCCTGTCAAGCGCTGAGCCGCAAACAGGACATTTAATGCACTCCTCTGAAGCACAGAGAAGCTGTGGAAGAGGAGGCTGAAAGGGCAGAAGAGCCAGAGAGAGGGAGAGGGGCCGAGAAATGCTGAGTGCTGGGCATGGCACAGTCCCTGCAATGAGCAGCTCACATCAACTAAGCTTGTCTTCATGGGGCTTTCAGCAGTGAATCATGGACAGGAGGAGCTCACGGGCCGCACCCGTCTCTGCCCAGTGACTGGCTGTTGATAGATTTGAGGGTTCAGGGGAAGCACTGTCTTCAGTGTTGTACCCACTAGTCCCCAATGATAGTTCCAAACCTGTGATCACCCGGATAGCCCTGGTGAAGCGCAGTTGATCAAAACAAAACAAAACAAAACAAAACAAAAGAAAACAAAACAAAAAGATATGGATGTAGGAAAGGGAATTGTGGTGAGGATGACAGGGTTGAAGGGGAGAAGAGAAAGGGCCGGTGAGAATAATCAAAATGCATTATATACAGGGATGAAATTATAAAAAAAATACGTTACTTTAAAAAAAAAAAACAACCCGACTCTGGGCTGGAGAGATGGCTCAGGGTGAAGAACACTTGCTCTCTTCCAGGGGACCAGGGTTCGAGTCCCAGCACCCACATGGTAGCGATCAACTAACTGTCTGTAACTCCAGTTCCAGGCACCTACTTCTGGCCTCCACAGGCTTTGCATGACATGGATGCACTTACACACATGTAAGCTATACACTCATGCATATAAAAAACAGAACAGTGGGGGGGGGGCTGCTACAGACAATAAATAATTGTGGCTGTGTCCCAATAACATGTTATTTACAAGAACAGGTGGAGGGCAGGATTAGGCCTTTGTGGACCCCAGTGGAATAGTTCAATGGCAGCAGAAATGAAGATCTGGCAAGATGGAGCCCAGACCCCATATGTACCCAGTTCTTCCTTCCAGAGCTGTGCATTGAGTAGCTGATGTTTGGGACAGTCAGATTTCTTGTGTCCATATCCCGGGTTCATGGAGGCTTCTATCAATATTTCCAAGGACACCTAGGAGCTCACACAGAAGTCGGCTGTAGGGTCAGGTCCCTTACAGACAACCATGCCTGGGAAGTCAGCTATAGGGTTAGGTCCCTTAGAGACAACCGGGACAATGCCCAACAGAGCCTAGGAATGGTGTCATGGTGAGAACCCTGGACAGGTAGAACTGCCAACAGAATGTCATATGAATCTCATAGTCACCAGCCAGAGCCACCACAGGGCTTTGCTAAGCCACAGAGATAGAACTTTGGAGGCCTGCGGGCTCCTCCCTCACTGCGGTGTGTGCACGATCCTGGATTAATGTCGGTCCTGCTGGGTTTCTGTCTTGTTTGGGGTTGATACCACTCTCTATTTCCTCACTTCTCCCTTTTGGAATAGAAATGTTTATCCTACTCCTGACCCACTACTGAATTTCGGAAGAGGATAACTTGATTTTTATTAATTCTTGTTTTATATTTATAGAAGCTCACAACTGAAAGAGTTGAGTCTCCAATGAGACTTGAGCTTTTGAGAGCTGTAGGAACAAGTTAAAACTTTGGGACTAATGATGATTGTTATTCCTGGTTAGCTGTGCTTCCTTCCATATATCTGAAGACCAATCTTCCTTGTGTCCCCCCCCCCCCTTTCAGGCCTCCTGTGATCACTGGAAGGGACAGAACGGGGCAGGAGAGTGTCAACGGGACTCAGGCCTTTTACGAAAGCTCGTGGGTTCTCTTTCCAACACAGGTGAAGGATACCCAGTCCTTCACAAAGTCCTGCTGCAAACAGGCCCATCTGGGTGACATGGCCCATCTGGACTGGGATTGCAATCGACACAGTGTGCATTTACTCCAACTCACAGTTCCATGAGACTCTCCCTTGTGAGTTGATGCAAACCACTGGGAAACGTGAAGCTCTTTCTCATACTGAGATCTTTGTACGGTGCTTGTCTATCAGCCACACAGAAGCTCGCAGGAGGCGTGGACTCTGGGATAGCACCCTTTCTTGGGTCGCTGCTAGAATCTGTCCCTGCAGAGCCCTGGTAGGCAGCAGATGCTGGGGTGAGGCTGGTGTTCCAGCATGAAGAGGTGAGCAGGGGCGGGGGGGGGGCATTGATGAGCCAGGGCTCTGCTATTCTGCTTGTTGGCTTAAAAGTCCTAGGGTTGCCCGAGTGACCCTCCAGATACTGTCCTATGTACATGACAACAATCTTACTCTGCCAGCAGTGCTAGGGAACACTGGTCTGGGAGTCAACTACGGTTTACATCCTCCATGTCCAGGTGGCCCCCATCCATCCAGTTTTAGGAGAGACTGAAAAAGTAGGAAAAATCAGGACCTGAAAAGCAAAGTAGCAGGAGAACTTGTGGGAAAGGGTGTTTTGTTCTTTGCTTTGGAAGGGCGCATGTGTGGGAAGCAGTGGCTTGGGCTGGTGCAGGCTGCTTTTCTTCCTTGAGCCCCTAACCTTTAGTCAGCCTTCAGTCAGCCTCAAGGGCAGGAGGTCCCTCTTTCCTAAGAGACCCTAGCCTTCCTTCCCCTGCTGCTCACTCAGGGAAGCCATGAGGCCCCAGCTCTGGAAGGGAATTAGACTTTGGACCGGTGCCAAAATCTTTGCTTCTTCTTGCTTCTTGGGGCCCAGGTATAGAAATAAAAATTTGGCTTTGAATACATTGTTGATTCCTGATCAAGAGAGAAGACCCTATGCATCTGTTCCCACCAGACACAGGCAGAACTACAGCATGTTCTAGAGGATTCTTCTACTAGTTTTACGTCTCAGCAGACCCCATTGCTTTTATTCTAGCAGGGAACACTGGCAATGTATTTCTGTGGAAGAAAGAAATCTCAAAGGCAAGTTACTGCCACCCATCCTCTGGCAGCACCATCTGCCTTTCCCTTCAACCTCATTCAGTTATCTCCCTGCCACTCGCCAAGCGATGGGCAAATACCACCAGCTTTCTTGGCTTTTTGAGAGGCCCAGTGCCAAGGATATTTCCCCCAATGAGCATCAGCCAAGGGGCTCAAACTAGATCTTGAGTCTCTTCTCTGATGTAGATGCAGAGCTTGGCCACTGGCTTGCAGTCCACTGATAGTGTGTGCCTGCCCCTCACATGCGGACATAGGAGAATGACCATCCTAGGTGTGATCGTGCACCCACCATCCCAATATCCCTACCAAGTCCAAGGTGACACTTCCTGTCCAAAGCCGTGCCAGCTGCCGGGTGTGCTCTGGATGCCTCCTCCACATCCTGGCAGCCGCAGTCCTGATAAGCGCTACAGAAACCCCATTCTTCCGTCCCTGGCAAGCCTCGTTGTCACTGCCCTACCCTAGCTCTGGCTCAGGGCTTCTAGCCACACCCCAGGATCCTGCCAGGTCTTTTTCTGCAGGGTACTGCTTTGCTGGGCAATTAGGAAATCTATTCTGAGTACCCATGGGCTCTTGAGATCATGGTGAAGGCTGAGACCACAGCTTCTCTACCTTTCTACATGATCCTTCTTAATTCAGCTGTCCTTTATCTAAACACACACACAGACACACAGACACACACACACACACACACACACACACACACACACACACAGAGGCATGTGTATGCACCTGGCACATGCCCTTCTGTGTCTCCATCCCAGTCTGTATGTTGTGTATCTGATGTATTGGTTTCTCATTACTGTTAAAAAAAATAAATACCAAACTACCATGTGGTGTTTTGAATGAGAAATGCCTCCCCCCCACCTCCCCGCCCAGCTTATGCATTTGAACAACTGGTCCCTAACAGGTAGCACTATTTGGGGAGGGTTAGGACATACGTTCCTTGGGGACTGGGGGAAGGAGGGGCTCTGAGAGTTTATAGCCTGACTCCACTTCTACTTCTCTCTGCTTCATCTTTGTGGTTGAGGATGTGGTCTCTCGGCTTCCTGCCCCAGCTGCTGTACCTGCTGCTTGGCGTCATGATGCTCCCCCTTGATGGACTCTCATCCCTCTGTAACTGTAAGCCAAAGTAAATTCTTTCTTCTGTAAGTTGCTTTGGGTCATGATGTTTTGTCATAGCCACAAAAAGTAACCGATACATTCCACAATTTACAGCTGGAAAATTTGTTTTGGCTCACGGTGATCAGAAGTCTTCGTATGTGGTCACATGACCCTGTTGTGTCTGGGTCACAGTGAGACAGAACATTGTGGGAGAAAGAGAGCGCATGGTAGAGAGAAGCTGCCCACCTCATGGTATCCAGGAAGTAGAGAAACCAGAAAGGCCTGCGGCAAGATTCGACTTCCATGGACATGTCCTTGGTGACTCATTTGCAGCTAGGCCCCACCCCTGTCAGCTTCCCTCACCTTCCCAAGTGCCATCAAATTATGACTCCATCAATATAATAGATGAGGTTAGAGCCCTTATAATCTGATTGCATCTCAGTGGCCAGACCTAGTAGCTGGGAACAAAGTCCTCAATCCATGAGCCTTTTGGGGACACTTCGTATCCAAAGCACAGCAGATGCCTGTTAGGCGGGGTGGGGGGCACCCGATGGGTGTGTCCAGACCCTTCTGGGCCTTCTACTCCTCCTCATTGGCATTAGCTCTGGAATAGGATTTGAATCCACAGCTGTCAAACCTGGTTCTCCATTCCAATCACGAGGAAGCTTTGCCAAAGGTCAAGCCTAGGGCCTGCTCTGCAGATTTGGATAGATTATATGGGATCTGTCCCTGCAAAACATGCTATGGTTGAGCTTTAGACATCATCAACAGGGCTGAGGGTGAAGGTAGTGGCTGAGCTGGCCTCCAGCTCAGGAGCCTCCTATTCTCTGCTATTTTGATTCCCAGCAAAGGCTTGGAGGCATGGACACAGAAGCCGCTTGGGAGCACATGTAGGCTTTGCAGACTAAATGTCTACTCTATACACATTCAACTTGGGAAGCTCTAAAAAGGTCCCAGGGAACAATGCCGGGTGCGGCAAAGCAACAGTAGGCCAGGATGTGAGGATGAGTGACTCGGCAGAGGTGATGGAGGACGATGGCCACCACGTGGCTGGGGAGTGGGAGGCAGGGGCTCGGGCTGGAAGTCAGGGAAGGTCCTCGCAGGACCAACCTTGGGCTGACTCGGGAGCCTTGGGGGCCTAGACTTGCTGGCAGAGATGGAGACTGGGAAAGGGGGAGTGTGTGTCCTCAGGAGCTGCTGGCCGGGAGGGTGCCCCAAGCTGGACGTGTGCCCCCTCCACAGTCCTCCAACCGAACCAAGCGCTCTCCACAGGCATTCCTGGGCAAGTGGGCCTGGCTAATCTCCCTCCTTTGCAACTTGGAGAAGGGCAAGCTGAAATGAGAGGTTTCCTTTCCAGGACCTGCTACAAAAATTCCAAGTGGCTTTGAAAAGCAAGAAGGGGTAGGAACAAAGCTAACCCACCTGGCCCGGGAGGACAGCGAGGCTGCTGTTTCTGAGCTCTGTTCTTTCCGCTCCGCAGCACAAAGACGCTCTTACTAGCTTACGCCAAGTGAAGTTAGCAGGAGGCAAAGGAAGTGGCAATAACCATGCCCTGTCCCTGACCAGCTGGACCTCACAGTGACCTGCCTGAAACTGGGCCTGGCTGGGAGAAATAAGGGATGGAAGCTCGCCAGAAGAGCCAAGAAGGGGCCCTCGGGGGAGAGGAAGGGTTTACAGGGCTGGGTGTCACTGGGGATGAGTGCAGGTCAGCGGCTCCTGGGGAGCCGGGGTGCAGCCACAGGGGCAGGAACAGCCCCGAGGATGCCTCTGCCAGGAAAGGTGAGCCAAGGGTCTGTGTAGCAGGGCGGCCTCTTTGGGGCCTCTGGCTTTGGCTTGGCTGTTCAAACTGCTTTCCTCTTCTTTGGGAGTCAGAATTTGCCAGGGCGAGGCGGACCAGAGAAATTCCCACTTGTAGCCCAGCCTTGGGGTTTGAAACCGGGCTTGTTTTTAAAGATCATTTCCTTTGAATTTTTAGTTTAAAAAGAGCAGTCCGGGGAGAGAAAACAGCAAGCAGGAAGACAATAGACCACAGTCTGCTCTTCGGACTTGGCAAAGGTAAGTAGTGGGGTTGATGGAACCCCAGGGCACTCATCAGCGTGTCTACCGATGCCACGCGTCAGGACTCCCCGAGCACAGAATGACTTTCCTCATGGGAATCAGGATGCTCTAGGGCTTAAGGGCTTTTCCTAGGACCATGCCAGGCCACCTGCAATGAACTGGTTATCTTGGAAGGGTAGGTGGCACAGAAAAGCCCCAGGGGAAGACTATCATGGTGCAGGGATACAGAATCCTGGAAGGGAAGCAGAAACTTAAAACCAAAGACTCAGGGTCGGGGTGTGGCTGAACTGGTAGAGTGCTTGTTTAGCCAGCAGGAAGCTCTGGGTTTTATCCCCAGCACTGAATAAACTGGATGAGGTGAACGTGCCTACAGCCCCAGCGCTTGGGAGGTAGAGGGAGGAGGATCAAAAGTGCAAAGTCATTCTTAGCTACACAGCAAATCTGAGGCCAGCCTGGGCTACAGTCAACTCTTTGGATGCCCCTTCTTCGAAATCGCCAGCTCCCTACAACCTGCACCAGCCTGAGGGTATCAGTGCAGTCCCTACAGGCTGCTGTCTCTACTCAAGTTGAGCGACACCACAGGCTGGCCAGATGCTGCTGTAGGGATGCACGAGATGTGGCCTCCCAGCTCCGACAGAGGCAGACAGATCCTTTGCTCTAGGTCTGGGCAGGCGCACAAAGGAGCGATTCAGGCTGCTCAGGGGCAGGAGGCAGCTGGAAACCCCCAGAGATAGGGAAACTGGTGAAGGGGTGGGGAAGGGGCTGGGCTCAGTCACAAATATTGACTCCCCCCCTGCAGATAGAGCAGCCAAGCATGGGTGCAGGGTGCCAAGGAGGTGCAGGCCAGGCCAAGGATGCCCATTTTGGTCGCAGGCAAGGGCAGAAGCAGCCACTTCTGGGCTCTTTCATTTGGCCTTCTCTCATTCCTTTCTCTGCAGCCAGTAAGAACAGCCGCCCCTCCGTTTCACCACAGACCACTCCTCCCAAGAGGCAGGCCATTGCTTGGGCTTTTCCTTAAATGCCTGGAGGTAGCCAGAGGCCTAACCCTCTCATTCTCCAACTTCCCCTGGGAGTAGTCTCTTACCGCCTGTGTTTTTCCTCCTGCTAGTCCCACACTCCATCCCAAGTTACAAGTCAAAGAACCCTGTACTGGCAAGGGACCCTAGAGGCGGGCTTTGTTCAATGCCTTCATCATCAAGGTAGAGATCAGAGGTACAGGCAAATTTGGTGCCTTTGGATGCCGTGTGCCTGGCATAAGTCAAATGCACATGGGTGGGATCCTGTGATGGTTAACATTGATGGATTATCAACTTGATCTAGAATCACCGAGGAGACAATCCTCTGGGCATATCTGGCAGGAAGTCTGTGGACTGGGTTAACTAAGAAGGGAAGACCCACCCTGAATGAGGGCGGCACCATTTCATGACTGGGCATCAGCAGTTTCCTGGCTGCAGGTGCAATGCGACCAGCCACCTCAAGCTCGTGCCTCCACGTCCTCCCGCCCTGATGGACTGTGTCCCTTAAAACTGTGAACCAGAATAAACTCTTCCTTAAGTTGCTTTTATCAGGTATTTTGTCACAGTCATGAGAAAAGTAATTAATACAGAGCTCACAGTGACACAGCCCCAGTGGCTGGCTAGTTTACCTGTGTAATGGGCAAGAAGTCCCTTGGCAAGGTTCTCACGTGGATGGCTTTGGGCCCATGGTGGGAAACCCCTTAATGGTAGCTAGTCTACTGTAAGAGGCGGTGATGCTTAGCTGGACACTCAGGCCCCTGCCCTACACCCTGGTGACACTGAAACTACAGTCACTTTTCCAGCAGTGTCCCACGGCCCACCATTTCTGCTTCATCCCAGGCAGAGCCATGCCTTATAATCACAATGTGACCAGCTGGTGGCTCTTCTCAGGAGATTCAGGAATGGGCCACCAAGCCTGAGCTAGGTAAGAGCTTGTGCCACACAGGAAGAAAGGCTCGAGGAAGGGCCCCATTTTCTTTTCTTTTTTTTTTTTTTTTGAACATTTTTTTTTGGTAGTTTATTTTTTTTTCTATTTTTTTTTTAAATTTATTTTTAACAAATCTAGACCCGTGTTCCCGCCCATTCCCCCACCCCGCCAGAGCTCATGCATTCTGCCAAACATGCTTTTCATCTCTTAGTCTTTCTCAATATTTTCCATGGGGAAGTTGACTGTTTTGAGCAGAAGTTCACTGTTTCAGTCAGTTCTTTGATGCAGTCTTTTCTGTTGTTGTTGTTGTTGTTGTTGTTGTTGTTGTTTCCAATATGCATCACTCCCAACTGCTTTGGACAAAAGCTCAAGGGGCCATGCACAAGAAATACTTACAACTAGGTAATTGGCACTAGCATCCACAGATGAGGGATACCATTCGTCGTTTGTTTTTCTGGGACTGTGTTACTTCACTCAGCATGATGTCCTCTAGCTCCAGCCATTTTCCTGCAAAGCTCGTGATGTCGTCTTTCTTTACTGCTGCATAGAACTCCATTGTGTAGATGTACCACATTTTCTCTATCCACTCGTCAGTTGAGGGGCATTTAGGTTGGTTCCAGCTCCTTGCTATTGTGAAGAGAGCTGCAATAAACATGGCCGTGCATGTATCTCTGTGGTGGCGTAAGTCTTGAGGGTACATGCCCAGGAGTGGTATGGCTGGGTCGGGTGGCAAGTTCATTCCAAGTCTTCCAAGGGTTCTCCACACTGCTTTCCATAGTGGCTGTACGAGTTTACATTCCCACCAGCAGTGGATGAGTGTTCCCCTTTCCCCACAACCTCTCCAGCACTTGGTATCATTTGTTTTCTTGATCCTAGCCAGTCTTATTGGAGTAAGATGATATCTTAAAGTGGTTTTCATTTGCATTTCCTATTTTCAAGGCCCCATTTTCAAGGAGCTTTTGATAGAATAAGGGAACAAAATGATCTCCTGCCAAAGAACTACCGCACAGCCTGGATGACCAGCAAAGAACTACCACACAGCCCGGATGACCGGCAAAGGCCATGAGGGAAGAGGTCCAGAGGGGGGATCCAGAAACCTCAAGGAGAGAGCAATGTTCCAAGTAGACTATGAGGAAAGGGGAAATTCTAATACAGAGAAACAGGCCTCAGCCAGAAAGATGGCACAGAGGAAGCAAATGTGTGAGATGACGGAGCAGGGTGGCCCCGTTTCTTCCCCATCCACAACCCTAAGTCAAAGCCAACACACAAACGAAACTATGAGTGGTGAGGAGCTCCCAAGCAAGTCTCTCTTGGACCTCCAGCCTTGTGGTTCTGACCCATCAAGTCTACTGGCTTTGTAAAGAACATGTGAGTGTTAAGTAGCCCAGTCCATGCCCAGGGCAAGTACTCCAGAGGTCCCTAACCCATCTCTGAGGGGCAGACCTCAGTGCTGAGTGACCTGTGTGAGGGGGTATGTGTGTGGGGAAGGGAGTCCCTTGGAATCTGTTTATTGGCCATCTACACTGAGACACTTCACTTAAGACAGTCTCAGGCCTTGAGCATGGGGAAGCTTCCAGTGTGAGTCAGCACAGAGCATGCGCCAAAAGGTGTGCAGAGTCCTATGCGCCCCGTTGCGACAGCCCACATTGAAACCAGCTCATGTCTTTCGTTACCACACCCATTAGATAGAGCCTGAGGTCTTCTGGCTAGGATTAAAAACAAAAAATCTGACGGTAATGTCTCCTGTCGTGCGTTGAGTGTGGGTATGTGCTGGGCGCGGCTGGAAGCATTTTACATGTAGCAGCGTATGATGCAGCCCTCAGTAGTGATCTCTAAGTATCTTCTACCACTATTCCCATTTCACAGGTGGGAAAACAGATGCATAAAAAGTGGTGTCCTTTATGTCACTCTGCTGGGACTAGACTTTAGGGAGATGTTCTTAACTGCTGTGGTACACACTTCAGACCTTCCTGGTCTTCCACAGACCCATGAGACCATCACAGAGAGCGATGGTTACATGGCTGGAAGGCCCAGCAGGGAGCAGGTGCTGCCTTTTGCCCACTTGGCTGCAAGCTGAGGTTCTGGTCTGTTCTGGCTAATAAGAGAGCAGGGTGGAGAGTGTTTTCAATTGCTCTTTGTTCTTCAGTTTCTTTTTAGAAAACCGTGTGTGTGTGTGTGTGTACACACGTGTGCAAGTACATGTACCCATGTGTGTGCATGGGAAGCCAGAGGTTGATATCAGGTGTTTTCAATTATTCTCCAGCTTGGATTTTAAAGTATTTATTTCTGTATATATGTGTGTTCAACATGTGTATGTGTACATGACTGTGTGTGAGGGTGTATATGTGTCCCGGCACACATGTGAGGTCAAAGGATGACCTCTGGTGTCAGTCCCTGCCTTCTGTTTCATGAGTCAGGGTCTCTTGTTTGCTGCTTGATTGTGTACACCAGGCTAGACAGCCATGTACGCCAGGCTAGACAGCCCATGAGCTTCTGTGGGATTCTCCTGTCTCTGCCTCCCATTTCCACAGAGAAGTGCTGGGATTACAGGGACACCATCCATCTGGCTTGAACATGGGTTCTGAGGATCTGAATTTAAGTTGTCAGGCTTGTGTAGCAAATATTTTTAGCCATTGAGCTGTCTCCTTGGCCCTGTCCATCACAGTGTTTGAGACAGGGTCTTTCACTGAATCTTGAACTCACTGATTAAGCTATACTGGCTGGCCATCAAAGCCTCAAAACACCCTTGTCTCTGCATCCCCGGTGCTGGGATTACAGGCATGCAAGGCTGCATGTGGCTCTTTAACATGGGTTGTGGGGATAGCACTCAGGTCCTAATGCTTGCACAGGGAGTGCTGTACTGACTGAACTGTCTCCCTAGCTCTGGGGCATCCCTTCTGAGCATGGCGAGGCTCCACCTAGCTGAGGCCTCTGGAGACCCTCCCTGTGGCAAGATGGCTCTGTCTGAGAATCACCAGGCTTCTCCTCCTCAGTCCTCCAGCATCACCGTGGCTCGACTACAAAGCTCGTTTCTTACCCTCTGGCCTTGTGCAGCGGGACCCACAGCTATAAATTGCCGTTCACCCTGAGGTTCAGTTCTGGGCTTCATGGAGGATTTCCTTGGGAGAAGCAGCGGAGAGAGTCGCAGATTTCTCTGGAGGCACGCATGAAACCTTCGGCCTTGCTCTCCAGGCTGCGTTTTGGCCTGCTGGTTAGGAAAGGAGAAAGGCATATTCCTGACAGGCCCCACTTCACCCCAGCGTTTAGATTCTCCCAGGGGCGACGAGCGAGTGTGTTCTTGCGTGGCAGGCCTTTACACACTGTTTTGATTGTTATCGTTCCTGCCCTGAAAGGCCTGATTGTTCAGGCCTGGTGATGACATCACCGGCTTCCCACTCCGGGCTGCCTGTCAAGGTGTTTGATGAGCCTGCAGGTGGGAAGGGGCTGGGTGCTCCCTCGGGCTGCCATCCCTACCAGCTCAGCAAGGCTGGCTTAGCACGCAAGGGGTCTTCCCCCACCCCTCTCCTACAGTTAGTTCTAGGAACCTCATTGGCTCAGATTCAGATGACCTATCCAGTCTTTTGAAGTCTGCTGCCCTCTCTAAAGCGGGCAGGGAGGAGCTCCAGGTGGGTCAGGCCTCAGGACAGGATGGCGGCCGTGGGTGATTCAGGTCACCCTTACACATCTCTTTCTGCAGACATGCAGAGAAGCTCCAGATACACATAGGATCTCTGATTCCCAGAGTCAGGCCCTGGGGACTTTGACCTGTTAAGTCTCCCAGCAAATAAAACCAACCCTATGCATTGGCTGTCCCTGTGGCTCAATCAGTCAGCGGGTGGTCTCGCACCCAGAAGCAGTGTCCTCATGTGTTCAGCCTAAAATGAAGACTGGCGGGGCTCTTCATCTGGGCAGTGCTAGCTACATTCATCCCAGCCCGGGCACCATGCAGACACCAATCCACAACAGACAAGGAAATAAATCATGTTTCCTTTACACAATGTGAAAGTATACAGCAATGAGAGACCATGAGAGATCTGCTGGCGTAGGCAAGAGGCTGGGGGTACCACACAAGCTAGGGCCCCAGAGAGAAAGTGCTAATTCACAAACTCTCCAAATGAGCAAAACCGAGCCCTGCCCTCCTGACTACCCACCGACGAGGCAGCCAGTGGTCCTTGCCGGTTTTGTTCATTAATTTTCCTTAAGGCATTTGGAATTTGAGCAGAAACTCAAGAACTAAACCCAAGAACTAAAATCCTTCCTGTCTACGGGAAGGACTTTAGTTCTTGGGTGGGAGCCATATTTAGGGGAAGAGAATAAACTTTCCATTGTCTTTCTGAAAGATGAGTGGGACAGGTGTTCTGATAGTTTGGTAGAGTGCTTGTCTCCAATGTACAAAGCTCTGGTTCAACCCACAGCACTACAATGCCTGTGCGAGTAGACACACACACACACACACACACACACACACAGGCACGCATGCACACAGGCACACACATATGCGCACAAACACACTCTCGACAGTTTGTTAAGGTTGACCCTCAACACGTGGCTTGAGTGTTCTGCTGGGTTAATTAGCAGACACTGGCAAAACAACACAATCACAACCAACAGGCGGCTCCAGCCCTGTGCCCCTGGCTCACCGTAGTGTCCCTCCAGGGGATTTGCCCATGTCTAACAGCATGTCCCAGGGGCATATGATATAATTTTCCACTGTAGCTGGATGAACAAAGGCCCCGTACAGGTACGCAGAAAATCTGTTCTTACACAGGGCGGGTCACTGCCCTCAGGGATCAATGCCAGCTTCTGCACCCCTTTCTAGAACTTGTGGTTTCATCTAAAGCCATGAAAAGCAGAGAGGGCAAGGGGGAGGTTGTCATCCACCTTGGCGTGACCTTGGCTACTGTATCATACCATGTACACAATCCAGATCTTGAGGGGAAACCTCCTGGGTCGAGCACAGTCCAGCCACCTTTCCCCTCATTGCCCCACCTGGGGGGGTCTCCATCATGTCCGTCCAGGATTGTGGCCCCCAACCTGAGTCTCCATCCTACCGCTGCCTCCTCAAGGCTGCTCCCCGCACATCCATGACACTGCTACGCCACTTCTCAGCTCGAGGTGTTGCTCTGGCTCCTAGTTTTCTCAGAGGTGGAGGCCACGTCCTCCCGTGGCCTTCAGTGACCTACATGTGTCACCCTCAACTTGTTCTCTTCCTACCGTTTGTCTCCTATGTAACCTTGATCTCCCACAAGAGCGCTTGCTTACTCTCACTGCAGGGCATTTTCACTGGAACATTCCTTCTGAGATACATATGATTTACATCTTCAACCCTTTCACGGCTGGAAGACCCTGAAAGACATCGTGGCTTCTGTGTCTCTTTTGACCACTGGCTCTGGGGGGAGCCAGCTGCCATGTAATCACATTCAAGCCATAGGCAGTACCCCTGTGGTAAGGAGATAAAGCCTCTAACCCCCAAGCTAGGTGCCATCTTGGAAGCAGAACTTCCAGCCACCACAGCCTTGGCTGACATCTTCCCTGTGGCCTCATGAGAGACCCTGGGCTGAGACCACTCAGCAAAACCAGTCTCCAATCCCCCTATGTGGGTGAGAACTAGACAGAAACTAGAGTCACTTGGGAAGAAATCTTAGTGAAGAATTATTCAGATCATGTCTGTCGGGGACTGTCTTGACTGTTCACTGACGGGTTGGACCATTCCCTGGCAAGTGGGCTCCAAACAATTTAAAATAGGAGAAAGCTAGGTGAAATCAAGTAGGCAGTGGACATGGAAGCACTCGTTTCTCTCTGCTCTTGATGGTAGATGTGATGAGCTGCTTTGATTCTGTCTTGGCCTCCCCCAAGTAATGGACTGTAAACTGAGTTATAAGGCAAATAACCTTTTCTCCCCTAAATGCTTCGTGTCTGGGTATTTTATCACAGCAGCAGAAACGAAACTAGAGCACCCCTCAAAACGCACGAAAAATCTTGCTGCTTTAAGTCACCAAGCTTTGGAGTATTTTGTGATAAAGCAAAGAATGCTTTACTCTCCACTCAAAAGCAGCCTGGTCTACAGAGCGAGTTTCAGGGCAGCTGGGGCTACAGGAAGACCCTGTCTCAAAAAGACCCAAAAAAACCAAAAAACAAAAACAAACAAAACCCACCTCACCCCGCTGACTCTCTCCTCTCCCTTCTCTTCTTCCTTCCTTTCATCCTTCCTGATTGCATTTCTTGCCTTCTAACCTACAGTATTAAAACCTCCACATTTTAATGGTAATTGTTCATTCTTTTTCACGGATCTCCATCTGTCTGATCACTGGAGTATCCCAATGCCTGGAAGAGAGCCAGGTGCATGCAGCCATGAACGAGTCCAGTATTCAAATACAAGTCCCAAATTCTAACAGGCCTAGGTCTGCTCCCAGCTCTAAGGGATCAATCAGTCCGCAGTGCGTCTCAGCTCTGTGGGTCTCAGTGACATGAGGAGGCTAAATTGGGCGTCTCGGAAAGCTCCTTTTCTTGGTCCTTAGCTTCGTGGCTGCTGTACAGTGACAGTACTGAGTTCTCTAGATTCTGGGGACTGCAGAGACAGGCTGTAGCTTTTGCCAAAAGCTCCGTTTCTTGCCCGCTCACATCTGGAAAGCCACAACACAAAGCCATCTCATTGTGCACATCTGGATAGCATAAACCAATCACTCCAAGAGGAAACTGGAGGGGAAAAAAAAAAAAAAACAACAAAAACCTGGCTGCTCAGCACGACGGCCGTAGGCGCAGGCCAAATGGAAGAGGGTGAAAGGCTTCTTTCTTCTCTACCCGCAGAACAATCTTCTGGGCAGATTGTAGCTGAATGCTTTGCCTCTGAATACCACACATGCTCAATAGCCTCCGACTGCAGTGTCTGCCACACGGTTCTCTCCACTGGCTCCTGGCCAGTGCAAAACTTACAGAAAGGTTGTTTTTCCCCACCCTTCTGTCCCTTTATTTAAACCAAACCAAACCTTCATTCACCCTGCGGGGATGTGGTCTGAGTTCAAAGCCAATGCCAACACCACCTGCTCCTCCACTCCCTTCAGGCAAAGCAATTGAACTATAGGCCTCATGTAAAGAGAACCTGAGCTTTGAGCCTCGGTAAGAAATCCTTGGGCTTTTGTACACAGTTAGACTGATCTCTCCCCTCTGTGCCTGGGACGGGCATGCTAACTGACAGCCTACTTGTCTGACAACCAGTCTGCCCCCCACCCCCAAAAAATAGGAATGATTATGGCTTTGCACATGAACTCAGAGTTTCAGGGAACTGAACTGAAGAGATCCACAAGACAGGGATGGGAAGAGACACATGCAGAAAGATGAACAGCACCTTCCCACCTAGGGATGCCAAGACGGTAGAAGGTGAGAGGCCCTGAAGCACCGAAGGCTGAAGTGCAACAAGGAACATTCGAGCCAACACCCTGTGGGTAGCAGGACACAACTGCAAGACGAAAGCAAAGGAGACCTTGAGGTCAGAGCGTCTAATCATCGGTATTGTGGTTTGTCAGATTTCTTGGAAAGGGACAGTGCGCAGGCAGCAGCAGGAAGACCTACCAAGGTCCGGAAGCCGGAGGTGGCCTCTCACTCTCCAATATCTCCCCAGGGCTCAGAGCCCCTTTAGGGAGGAGTGCTTGAGCATGGGTGGGTGGCACTATTTTGGAAGGTTCTGGAAACTTTAGTAGGTATCTACTGAAGCCCAAAGTATGGAAAGCAAAAGGGCACAGGTCCACTGCCTTCCTATAAGAAGAAATAGGCAAAAAGCTGGAAAGAAGGCTAAAGGAAGAGACATTGTTCCCTTTCCTGTACCGCGTGTTCTGGGACTTGTAGCGAGCCAGGACCTCAGGGTGTTGTCACTGAGAAATGGCTGTGCTTGCTTGGTGTCCTGGGCTGGCCAGCCGAGGGTGACTGCAGGGTATATACAGGTATTGGCTGTGTGTAATCTCCTTATCTGACAACCAGCCTGGGAAGTCTGTGCTGTAGGGTGGGCAGGAAAGAACAAGTGCCAGGAAGTTGGGCACCCGGTGCTGCATACATGCTAAGGGTATACCAAGACTACACAGGAAGCAGGAGCCTTAATCAGAGCCACTGCCTCCAGAAATGAGTGCTTCTAGGTGCAGAGGCACCCTGTGGACCAGGCAGGAGTGCCCGTGCCACCTCAGCCCAGGCAGCATGCTCTGAGTCCTGGCTGTGTACCAGCCCCAATGCTGAGGTCTGCCCACACCATCCTCTCATTTTTCTCTGACAATGTATTAACCTACTTGGGAAATACTATCACATAGAAAGAAAGCAAGCCTTGCAGAGGGGGAAGTTTCTCTAGTGGTGGTGGTGGTGGTGGTGGTGGTGGTGGTTCCTGATATTTCCATGTGACTCACTGGCTTCTCTCCCATGCCTGCTGGCCTTTCTTGACCCAGTCAGTAACTATATGCCAAAAGAGTCCCCTGGCTGTTATTGCATGCTGGGCATAATTGGATAACTTGGATGGCTCTGGGAAGGTGTACCCACCATGGCACATGCTGTGTGGGATGGGGAGAGGCAGTTAAACCTTGTCATCTCTGGAGCTCTTGCTAGTCAACCCTCCTTGAATTTGCAAACCCTGTATACTGATGTAAGAGAACAAGGCGGCTGGTGTGGCATTCACTGGGTGGGTGGGTGGGGGGCGGAGCAGGTAGCTGCTGCACATGGGTGAGAAGAATAGCAGGTTCATGGAGGTGTTATAGTTTGACAAGGAAATACTTCCCCGCAGACTCCTGTGCTGGATGATGGGTTTCCTGCTGGTGGGGCTAATTTGGAAAGTTCCAGAAACTTTTAGGAGGTGGGTCTTAACTGGAAGAAGTCCCTGGGGTGGGAAGAGAAGTCACTGGGGAAGAAGTCCTGCCCCCCAATAAAGTGAAGAACTTCTTGTGCCACCGTGATAAACTGTTCACGTGCACAGGCAGGGCCAGGCCACCAGGAACTAAATCCTTAGAAGCTGTGAGCCAAAATCAACCTTTCCTCCCTTTAATTTGCTTATGTTGGGTATTTTGGGAACAGTGAGACAACAGCTACCTAACACATAACACATGACTATGAATGGGCATGCAAGGGGAAGGGTGGGACCCACGTCTACCATAGGCACATCAATAGCTGCCTGGTCCCGACCTGCAGAGCCACTTAGGGACAGTTGGCATTCAGAGCATTTCATCCCATAGCAGAGACCTGGAAAAGCCACACTGTGTGCACAGGATTTCACAAAGACGCTCTTCTTCCCATACTGAAAACTGCATCCTTGAGCTGGGCACTGTAGTGATGTACATGACTATAACCTCAGTACCTGGGAGGTGACGTACATGCTATAATCTCAGCACATGGGAGGTGACGTACATGCTATAACCTCAGCACATGGGAGGTGACGTACATGCTATAACCTCAGCACATGGGAGGTGACGTACATGCTATAATCTCAGCACATGGGAGGTGACGTACATGTTATAACCTCAGCACATGGGAGGTGATGTATATGCTATAACCTCAGCACATGGGAGGTGATATACACGCTATAACCTCAGCACATGGGAGGTGATGTACATGCTATAATCTCAGCACATAGGAAGTGATGTACATACTATAACCTCAGTACATGGAGTGTGACGTATATGCTATTACCTCAGCACATGGGAGGTGATGTACATGCTATAACCTCAGCACATGGTAAGTGATGTACATGCTATAACCTCAGCACATGGGAGGTGATGTACATGCTATTACCTCAGCACATGGGAGGTGATGTGCATGCTATAACCTCAGCACATGGAGGTGATGTATATGCTATAACCTCAGCACATGGAGGTGATGTACATGCTATAACCTCAGTTCATGGAGTGTGATGTACATGCTATTACCTCAGCACATGGGAGGTGATGTACATGCTTAACCTCAGCACATGGGAGGTGATGTACATGCTATAACCTCAGCACATGGGAAGTGATGTACATGCTATAACCTCAGCACATGGGAGGTGACGTACATGCTATAACCTCAGCACATGGGAGGTGATGTGCATGCTATAACCTCAGCACATGGGAGGTGACGTACATGCTATTACCTCAGCACATGGGAGGTGATGTACATGTTATAACCTCAGCACATGGGAGGTGATGTACATGTTATAACTTCAGCACATGGGAGGTGATGTACATGCTATATCATCAGCACATGGGAGGCAGAAGGAGGAGAACTGCTCAAAGTTTGAGGCCATCAGGGTTATGGAGTGAGACCCTGTCTCAGAGAAGCAGGGGGACTCTACAAAGCACTGAGGGAGATGAAAGAGACAGGCTAATCAAATGAACAAATAATACAATCACCAACAACCAAACAAGCATCCAGCCAGGGTGCAGAGGTGATTGTATCACATCAATGTTCCATGCTGAGTAGTGTTCAAATGTGCAGTGTTCCCTAGTGTTCAGCAGTTTCTGAACACTTGCTACCAGCTGCTGGTGCTGTTTGGTATCTCTTTAGGAGTTGCAGCCTTGATGAAGGACCTTGGTCCCTGGGGGTGGGCCTGAGGTTTTTGCCCAGTGCCACTTCCTGTTCTTTCTCTGCTTCCTGAATGCCTTTCCTGTAAGCCTTTCCAGTGACACACCTTCCTCGCCATGAGAGAATGTGTCTCCTCAAATTGTGAGCCAGAATTAACCTTTCCTTCCTGAAATTGCTTATCAGGGTTTTGTCACAACAAGAAAAGTAACCAACATGCTGGGATAGCCACACTGTGATTAACTAGGGGAATGTCTTACTGCCTCCCTCCACTCAAGTTATATAGGCTGCTTCACTTTAAGACAACTACAGTAACATTGTACAAACTCAGTCATTAGACATTTAGAGAGCACCAACTATATGCCTGGTACTTTTTTTAACTCACTATGCTGGATACTCTTAAAATTACAGAAAACATGAGAAATATAGTTTAAGAAGTCCCAGGATCCCCACCACTCCTACCGGGGTCATGCTAACAATGCACAGACACATCCCTAACTTAAGTCCAGCATGGGATAATGGCATTTGTACACCATTACACACCATTGTACACCAAGCACACACCTATTCAGATCTTCGAGTCCTCAGTCTAGCAAACTTTCGTAGTTTGGGGATCCACCTTTGTCTGCTCTAATCTGTGATGTGTTTTCTCTTTAAGACTCTGAGGGGTTCTGTCAATCTGGGCTAGTCTGACCCTTCCTCAGGATTACATTGAGGTTATGTGTTTGGGTAAGAACATCCCAAAGGGACCAGTCCTTCTCCGTGCATCTCATCAGATTCATGGGATGACTGTATACTGTGATGGTTACTGTTCACCATCAACTTGATTGGACTTACAGTCACCATGGAAACACAGTTCTAAGTATCTCTAGGAAGGTATTTTCAGAGAGGTTTAACTAAAGAGGGAAGACTCACCCTCAGTGCAGGTGGCACCTAAATAAAAAGGAGAAAATAAGCTGAGCACCGACACAGAGCATCTCTCCCTGACTGGAGATGCCGTCTCCTGCCACCACGACTTCCTTGTGGTAATGGGCTCAAACTTTGAGCCCAAACCAACCCTTCTTTCCGTATGTTACTTTTATCAGATTATTTGGTTGGAAGCAATGAAAATAATAATCCAGAGGGCTTCTGAGCTTAGGTGGCAGGGAGTGGTGGCTCTCAGACTTGCAGCTGAAGCACCAGGAGGTTTGTGACAGCACAGACCCTCCTCCTGGGGACAGAGGACAGCATCTCTGGAGACTTGTGCCACTAGAACAAAGACCCCTGCAATTTCTGAAGTCTTTGTTTGACTCCTGCTGAATCACTAGAACACAGGGCAAGAACAGCGGGAAGGAGAACTATAGAAGATGTTGCCGGAACACCAGAAGCCACTGCGAGCATCCTCGGGGACACGCACATCAAGTTCTACTGCTTGCTCTTGGCCTGAATTCCAAGCTTAGCCTGGCTAAAGAAAAGCCTTCCTTTACAGGTCTCAGAAGAGGGTGGAACGTAGTCATCAACTAACGTCCCAGGAGCAGAAGTGGGGTCTGTGTTTCAATGGCATTTTTAGAATTCAAAACATTCATGAGTGTTTTGAGCTCCCAGCAAATTCCCCTATAAAGCACTCTTATAAATGGCAGGTTGGGTGCCTGCTCAGCTCACAAAAGCCCATTTAACTCGTGTGAGTAGCTTCTAAGTATTTAAGCACCTTACGAGTTACGTAAAGCTTATGGGGGAGTTCAGGAACTGAATCACCATTTATAGCATGCTCTTTTTCCTATGGGAAAATGCTTGCCCTGGAAGCAGAGGGGAAGTGGGTTCTGAGGAAGCACGTATGAGCAGGAATCACGGAGGCTGTAGGAACATTCCTCTTGCCTCGAAAGTCCAAGAAGATTCCTCATGAGCTTTATGTCGCACAGTGGAGCAATTTAGGGATTCGGCAAGTCATAAGTAAAGAATGATGTGTGGGGGCTGGAGAGATGGCCTAGCGGTTAAGAGCACCGACCGCTCTTGCAGAGGACCCGGGTTCGATCCCCAGCACCCACATGGCGGCTGAAAACCGTCTGAGGCTCCAATTCCAGGAGAGCTCCAGCTCCAGGGGAATCCGACACCCACTTCTGACCTCCGCGGCATTGCACGACACGGGTGCACAGACTTGCATGCAGACAGTGCATTCATACACATACAGAAATAAATAAAATTAAAAAAAAAAAAGAATGATGTGTGGACTGCTGCTTTTGGGTTGCTGAGGGTGTGAAGGGGACACACATGGAAAAGGACACCCCCCCCCACTTCAAGGAACCTGCTCTACAGGAGGACAGGAGCAACTGGAACTCATTGACAGACAATCATGCCCAACCTTGGGGTTCTTCAAGGATTGAAGCAAGCTGGCCAGACAAGGGGATGAAGACTGTGCAAAGCAAGAGGACAGTGTGTACTGAGCCTGGCCAAAGGAGACGCTCACAACTAGACTGGGGTAGGGTGGTGCCATTAGAAGATAGGCTTAAGGACTAGAAGATAGGCTTAAGGACATTCTGGGGTTTTTTTTATTATAATTGATATAACATGGAGCTTACCATTCACACCATTTGCATGTGAGTTTACATGTTTGTGTTCTGTATGTGTGTTTATGTTTGAGGGTTCATGTGCCCAGATGTGCCTGTGTGAAGGCTAGAGGCCAACCTCAGGTATCTTCCTCTACTGCATGCCCCTTGTTATTGGAGATGGTCTCTCACTGAACCTGGAGTTCATTGATTGGTTAGAGTGGCTGGCTGGTGAGCCCCAGGGTCCTTCAGCCTCTGCTTCCCAACAGTGGGGGGAGTTATAGACACATGCCACCATGCCCAGCTCTTTACCTGGGCTCTGAGGGTTTGAATTCAGGCCTTCATGCTTGAGCGGCAAGCACTTTACCCAGAGAGAGATCATTTTAAAAAATTAATTTGGGGGGTGATTTTTTTGAGACAAGATCTGACAGGATGACCTGGAACTCACTATGTATTCCAGGCTGGCCTTGAACTTGCAACAATCCCCTCTGCCTTAGCCTCTGGAATGCTAGGATTATAGGTACAAGCCACTCTGCCTGAAATGGTACTTTTCAGTGGTATTTAGATACATTCATAGAGTTGAGAAAACATCATCACTAGCTCCAGAAAAAAAACTAGTTCTAGAACATTCTCAGCATCGCAAGTCTCCCCCACCCATTGGTAGCCAGTTCCCATTCCCTACTCCCCTTAGCTCCTGGAAACCACTACTCTGGCTTGCCTCTGTGCATCCACCCACTCTGAATAGCAAATAGACAAAACTACAGCAAGTAGCCTTGGGTGGGGCCCCTTGCACCGAACACAATGGTTTCAAGGGCCATCCGTGTTGAGGACCGTTTAAGTATTTCACTCCTTTTTATAGCTCATGCCCATTGCATATGTATATAACACTTTCCTCATCCATCCCTTCGCTGATGGGACATTGGGCTGTTTCTGCCTTTTGGCTGCCGTCAATAGTGCTGTGTGAGCAGCCATGAACACATTTATGTTTGGACACCTGCTTCCAATTATGTGGAGTCTATTCTGCGTCTATGCAGAGTCACATTTAAAGGATTCCTTGTTTGTCTCAGGAGCAGCTGGATCATTTAAGTGATGGACCACATGATCAGGAATGTTTCAAAGGAAGCATTTTTGATGGTTGATGTGCATCAAGGTTGGAAGGAGACTTGGTGGCCAGTGGTGCGTATTAGTTCAGGTGAGAAAGACCGTATGATGGTGTGGGGACAAGGAGAAGCCGAGATGCCATTTCTCCTCACTGCATCCTCACCATTATCCTCCCATCTCAGTAACAGATGGGAGGGAGACGCACTGAAAAAGCTCTTCACCACTGATGTTTCCATCGGTTGAAAACAACCAGTGAGTCAGTAGTAGAGCGCACCCTGGGCAAGGCTCTACCAGCTGGACCATGAGAAGCTTGTTGGCCACCCCCAAACTCTTCCAGGCTCTCTTGGCCAAACCCTCCATCATATCTGAAGGACCTTCTTGTGCACAAACCTGCCTGTGACTATGTCACAACCCACCCGGCTCTTCCCTCCAACCATGAGCTGACATTCACTCTAAAGGAAGCTAATCTCTCCCCATAGAACTTTCACTATTTTCTTATCAGCTCTGTTATTTATATAACTGCTTCCCTTATGAGTCAATCTTGAGCTCAAGGTAAAAGTTCAAATCATCTTTAGTCTGAATAACCTAAGACCTATAGTGTGTTTTCTCTCTCTCTCTCTCTCTCTCTCTCTCTCTCTCTCTCTCTCTCTCATCTTTTTGAGACAGGGTCTCCCTTTAGTCTTACCTGGCCTTGAGCTTGCTCTGTAGACCAGGCTGGCCTTGAACTCACAGAGATCTGCTTGCCTCTGCCTCCCTAGTGCTGGGATTAAAGGTGTGCGCCACCATGCCTGGTGTCTCTTATTTATTTATTTATTTATTTATTTATTTATTTATCTATTTTTATGTGTATGAATGTACTGTCTGCGTGTAGGTTTGTGCACCTGTGTCGTGCAATGCTGCAAAGGTCAGAAGAGGGCATCGGATTCCCCTGGAACTGGAGTTAAAGACAGTTCTTAGCCGCCATGTGGGTGTGGGAATCGAACCCAGGTCCTCTGTAAGAGCAGTCAGCGCTCTTAACCATTGAGCCATCTCTCCAGCCCCATGGTGTCTCTTTTTTAAAACAAAACAAAATGAAACAAACAGAAAACAAAACTGAACCAATAAAACTCCCTAACAAAACAAGCATCAGCAAGACAAAACCAAGTAGAAGCCATGCACCTGCCCTGCCCTATTAGTCCAAATGAAAATGTGTAGCATGGCCAAATTGCTATGGCGTCTGAAAAGGGCTTTGCTTCCTGGGGAACTTTCTGAGGTTCCCCTACACTCTAATTCACATACAACTGTTGGTAAAAGATCCAATCTAGGGGGCTGGAGAGATGGCTCTGTGATTAAGAGCACTGGCTGTTCTTGCAGAGGACTTCGATATTCAGCACCCACATGGTGGCTAACAACTCCATAACTCCAGTTCCAGGAGAATCTAATGCCCTCTTCTGACCTCTGCAGGCATTGCATAACATAGGTACACTTATACATATGCAGGCAATACACTCATAACCATGAATTAAAAATAAGAAAATATTTTTTAAAAATAAATTTAACAAACACCACACTGATGCTGTGAGAGCACAATTAGCTCTCAATGAATCCTCAATGGGAGGGAAGAAGGATGAACGGATGCGTGGATGGTGCATATACTCCTGTGTAAACACGAAGAAACAGGGCCAATACCATGATTGGCTCTGGGCTCGCTGCCCCATTTCCTTAGGGCTGATGTTGACAGTAGCATGGACAGGAAGGGAAAACCGTGGGTGGTTCCACACCCAGGACTTGGCCCAGGAAGGCTTGGATTAAGAGGCAAAGGGTTGAGTGGTTGGAAAACCCATGCAGACAGAGGCAGAGCTGGGAAAGGAAAGTGCAGCTGCAAGTCAGATGTGCCCTGGCAGATGGGGTTCCCCTGAGAACACCCGGCATCTCTGGGGCCCTTCACTTGCATTCTCCTAGTAAAGCCTGGACCGGACGCCTCCTGGATGACTTTTTTGGAGTTTCAGGATCATTATGAAGAGCCCTCTTCAACTCCACCCATCTGACACCCTCAAAGGGCTCTTTCAGTCTCAGGGGTCTTGCTCTCTAAGCATCAAGCTTGGTTTCGAGGGGAGACAGCTTTCCTGCTTTCACAGGGCCCCGGCGCATCCTGGGGCTATTCCGTAGGCCTGCTAACAGTTTGCCCCCGCACACTGCCTCCAAAAATGGGTTTGCCAGGCTGGTTTGGCAGCTCATGAGTCAAAGGCTGGATTCCTGTGACCCAATCCTTGTCCAGCAAACATCTGGACTCGCTGTGCCATGAGGTCGGCAGGATGTCTGCGGCAGCTGGAGGAGTCAGAGGTGCGGTGTTCAGCTCATGGCCTGCAGGCATTGCCCAGGCTAGTGGGATGGGCAGACCATTTATGAGCTAAGTAACACATCATAAAAGTGAGTACTGAACCTAATGGGCCAACAAGCTGGGGCAGAAGACCTTTCTCTTTGACCAGGGAGGTGGACAAAGCCACTATCCTGGGGCCAGGCAGGCCTGCACAGTCAGCACTGACATCAATCCCCCATAACTCATAGTGCTTTCCTCTGGATTCTGGAAAGCTGCTGTCAACACTGGAAAGATTTCTAGAGACTTCCTAGGTCAAGGGACTGAAAAGCTTAACATTTCCAAACTCTTTACCAGATGTCTTTTGTTGTGGGCACCATCATCCACCTCTATGTGACTCTGGTGAGTCTTCTTCCTGTGCTGGATAGCTGATGATTGGGGTCCTTCTGCACTGCTGGCAGCAGGGGGCTGTGGTATCATGAGAGGGTGGAGGTGGGTGAGGACGAGCTTCCTCAAAGAGAGCATGCAGGGGAGAGAGCAACTTGCTTCTGCCATATGCTCAGACTGGGTCCCTAGTGTCTTGAGTTTGTCAGTAGTGTGGCACATGAGCTTGTCTCCAGGGTTCAAAAGACACACTGAGCCCATAGAGTATCTGGGTACCATCTGGGAGGGGCTGAGCTGCCTGCAATCCCACCCAAACCACTTCAGGATGGGCCAAGCCAGGGATAGAAACGATGCTGAGAAGACCTACCCTCTCACACAGTCTGCAAAGACTTACCTAGTGTTTCCCGTGTTCTGTGTACTAAGCTGTGTGCTGGATACAGAGGCGTGGATGACAGATAGGACCAGGGTTCTCATGGAGTTGGGAGCAGATACACGACATGGAAGAAAACAAGCAGTCACTTCCACATGCTCAGCTGCAAGCGGACGCGAGCTACTAAATGGCGTGACCTAGGGGCTGATGCAGAATTCAAGGAAGAAGCTAGATGAAGGGGGCAGGTGGAGGCAGACATTCTGAAGAGATGACACTAGAATCCAGAGAGTCAAAGGGGCTGGAGTGCTTTCCAGTGACCGTTAGGAAAGAAAGAAATTCTAGGGAGAAGCGGGCAACAAAGGAGCAACCGGAAATATACGGGTCAGACCAGAGTCCAGCGATGGTGAGGGTGACCTTGGACTTGTCCCATGTGTGATGAGTCCCAGTAGGATTTATCTTAGGAAGATGTGAAGGTCGGTTTCATCATGGGTCAGCACCAATTCCCCCAAATGTGCTGCTCGGCTTCCTGCGCCACACACTCAAGGATGGAAGTGGCCGGCTAGGATCAGAGAAAAATGTAAGGACACGGGGACTGCCTGATTAGGAAGGAGCCAGGTTTCCAGCTCCTGCATCGGACCTGCTTATGGCCGGACCCTTGGGCCACCACCTGAAAGCTCAGCCTCATTTCTAGGACCAACCTTGACATTAGATGAAGCCAGGTATTTTATTTATTATTTATTTATTTGTTTGTTTATTTATTTATTTTGTCTGTTACATAAGATTTAACAACTCTGTGATTATTCTGCAAATCATATCTACCTTTTTCTTTTTTTTAATTTTATTTATTTATTATTTATTTATTTATATGAATATACTGTCTACATGTAGGTTTGTGCACCCGTGGTGTCGTGTAGTGCCGCGGGCAGAGGTCAGAAGAAGGTGTCGGATTCCCCTGGAACTAGAGGTCTCCCGGAATTGGAGTTACAGACGGTTCTCAGCCACCATGTGGGTGCTGGGGATCGAACCCAGGTCCTCTGCAAGAACAGTTGGCGCTCTTAACCACTAGGCCATCTCTCCAGCCCCATACCTTTCTCTTAAACTTGACTGAGGCCCTGCAACCTGTCTTGGATGCTGACATGCTTATGGCCTTTCTATGACTGAAGCCTTGTCTTTCTGACTCTGTAGCCAATGTCAAGTGTCTGGAGTCCTGTTATGCAATAATAGACCTTCTGAAAACTGGCTGTGGTTGGCCTTCAAATAGTATTTGATCCTAGATCCTGCTCCTTCATGCTCTACCTGCCTCCTAAACTCCAGTTACTCCTAGAAGGTTCTAGATGGTAAAGCAATTGCATAACTCCTCCTTGGACCCTTCCCTCTAGAGCCTGGATCAACTTGGTTCAGCAACTGTCCCTGGGTGCCCCCTGCCAGGGAGGAGGTTAGTCCAGGGCCAGGTCTGTCATTCAGCTCTCTGTAGCCTGCTGCTGTGAATGCCCAGCTGTGGTTCAATGAAATCGAGGCATAAGCTCGTCTGTAATAGATGTTTGAAAAGAGACTGACAGCTAGCAGAGATCAAGGCATATAGTTAAGTTCTAACTCAGAAAGCTGGCATGTTACTCTATTAAGTGGGCTTAACGTGCAGCAAAAGAGATTTAAATTAGGGTGTCCTTGAATCAAGGGCATAGTGGGACCCACTGGTTACTTGGTCCATCTTCCACTGGCTATCAGAAGAAAGGCATGCCCATGTTCCTGGCCAAGCATCCATCCCGCTGCCACTGGTCAGACAAGTAAGTGTCATCAAAGTATGAACTAGACCCTCTGGAGGGTTCTAGAACAGCTACTTGCCAGATGAACCAGGCTTGGTTCATTTTCTTCAGACGGAGTCTTGGGTAGGAGAATATTATTGAAATTTGATAAGAGCTAAGCTTGGATCCTCATCCCTCCTTAAAAGCCAAAAGCTCTGTGGGTAATTGTGTGGAAAACATGGCTAAGAATTCAGAGATCCTAGGTCTGGGGGTGGGGTGGCAAACAGCCCCCGAGAACAAGGGTGTGATGGAAAGGTGCAGGCGGGAATGGTGACGGGGCTCATAAGGCAGCAGCGGTTGTCTCTTGAACGTATGCCAAGGCTGGGGCTCCTGTGAGAAACCTCCAGCACCCCTGCCAAGTAAGTGCAATCACTCCAACTTTACACCACCAGAAAGAAGGCTCTGGGAGGCCAGGCAGCGCGTCCAAGACCACATCCCTCCTGGACAGCCACAACCTAGTGTGCCCCACGTCCCACAGTGGCATCCATCAGGGGGCCCCTCTCTATAGAAGGTCTGCATGACGACAGCCAAACAATCCGAGAGGGGTTCAAATGGAAGAAGCCAGCAGCTTCGGAGACCACTTGAGGTGAGTGTCAAGTGCTCTAGACTGATGAACTGTGAACTAGAAGGAAGACAAGTGTACTTTTATGCCACAGATCTGCCCTGGGCCTGCTTGGGCCTGTTTCTACATTATGAATGAGGAAGTTGTGCTTTGCAGGAGTCTGGCAGAGTAAGAATAGGGCCCGAGAGGCTGAACAAAGGGCCCAAGGGAAGTACAAAGTATCGTTGGAGACGGGAGTAGGTGCCAGGCTAGGAGAGGCCCGGGCATGGCTGCACAAGAGGGAAGGTATTAATATTTCCCAGGCAGACAATGGAGCTAGTCCATTGGAGACCTTGAAGCCTTGACCTTGTGCTGGACAAACACCTTGACCCAGGCCAGGCCATCACATATGTGTCCATGGTTATTACCCTTACTCAAGATAGATACCCCCCCCTCAGGAATCTTCCAGAAGGTAGAGGGTCACTGGTTGTCCCTCTGGGTGTTCTCAGTGGCCTCCAAGGTATAAACAGGACACCAGCTATCAGTGGGAGGAGATAGATTTGCAGAAGAGCAGTCCTCACAGGCCCCCAGAACCCAAAGCACCTCCTACAGGAGAAGGGATGGTTCAGGTTGACCTGAGATGAGACCAGGACCCCTGAGAAGGAAATTGGCTTTAATTGGGGCGGGCAGACCTGTAGATCCAAACTGCTGTCTGGGACACAGAAGAGTCTGGGAACAGCACAAAAAGGAGGCTGCCCCGTGGGCAGACTGCATGGTACCTAACAATATCAACTCAATGGGATTAGAATCACCTAGCAAACAAACCTCTGGATGCATCTGTGAAGGATTTTCTGGTTTGAGTTAACTGAGGCGGGAACCCACCTTGAATGTGGGTGGATCCATTCCAGGGGCTGCGGTTCTGGACCCAACACAAGGAGGAATGAGCTGAGCACCAGCACGTGAATGCAGGCAGCGTGTGGCCGGCCACCTCATGCCCCCATGTGGGCACCGTGTGGCCAGCCAGTTCATGCTCCCTTGTGGGCACCGTGTGGCCAGCCACCTCATGCTCCTGTGTGGGCACCGTGTGGGCAGCCACCTCATGCTCCCGTGTGGGCACCGGGTGACCGGCCACCTCATGCTCCCATGTGGGCACCGTGTGACCAGCTACCTCATGCCCCCGTGTGGGCACCGTATGGCTGGCCACCTCATGCTTCCGTGTGGGCAGCGTGTGGCCGGCCACCTCATGCTCCCGTGTGGGCACCGTGTGGCCAGCTACCTCACGCTCCCGTGTGGGCAGCGTGTGGCCAGCCACCTCACGCTCCCGTGTGGGCACCGTGTGACCAGCCACCTCATGCTCCCGTGTGGGCACTGTGTGACCAGCTACCTCATGCTCCCGTGTGGGCACCGTGTGACCGGCCACCTCATGCTCCCGTGTGGGCACCGTGTGACCAGCTACCTCATGCTCCCGTGTGGGCACCGTGTGACCAGCTACCTCATGCTCCCGTGTGGGCACCGTGTGACCAGCTACCTCATGCTCCCATGTGGGCAGCGTGTGACCAGCTACCTCATGCCCCCGTGTGGGCACCGTATGGCTGGCCACCTCATGCTCCCGTGTGGGCAGCGTGTGGCCGGCCACCTCATGCTCCCGTGTGGGCACCGTGTGACTGGCTACCTCACGCTCCCGTGTGGGCAGCGTGTGGCCAGCCACCTCACGCTCCCGTGTGGGCACCGTGTGACCGGCCACCTCACGCTCCCGTGTGGGCACCATGTGACCGGCCACCTCACGCTCCCGTGTGGGCACCATGTGACCGGCTACCTCATGCTCCCGTGTGGGCACCATATGGCTGGCCACCTCATGCTCCCGTGTGGGCAGCATGTGGCCGGCCACCTCATAGTCCCGTGTGGGCACCGTGTGACCGGCCACCTCACGTTCCCGTGTGGGCACCATGTGACCGGCTACCTCATGCTCCCGTGTGGGCACCGTATGACCAGTTACCTCACGCTCCCGTGTGGGCAGCGTGTGGCCAGCCACCTCATGCTCCCGTGTGGGCACTGTGTGACCGGCCACCTCATGCTCCCGTGTGGGCACCGTGTGACCAGCTACCTCATGCTCCCGTGTGGGCAGTATGTGACCGGCCACCTCACGCTTCCATGTGGGCACCGTGTGACTGGCCACCTCATGCTCCCGTGTGGGCACTGTGTGACCAGCCACCTCACACTCCCACTTCACGCTCCTGTGGCCACGCCTTTCCTGCCTGTACTATACTCTCAAAACTGTGAGCCAGAATAAACCCTTTCTCCTCAAGCTGTCTTTATCTGGTATTTTGTCACAGCAACAAGGAAAGGAATGAATATAACTGGTGTTATTCAACAGTGTAGTCTGCACCATGGACGGTCCAGTGCAGGTAGATGAAACTTAGAGTGAACTCTGAGCTTGGGTCCTGCTCATGTGTGTCCTAGACGTGACCTCCAACAAGTCACTAAATTCGCACCTGTTTCTTTCCATGTACTGTACTGCCCCGAGCCCTCAGCAGCCTCCATATACCTACAGACTGCTTGACCCTAGATCTAGCCACTCAAGAGATTACTTATTGGCTACTAGTGCAGTAACATTCCAGGTATGATGGTGAGATGCCCCTCGGCAGAGTAAGATTCATCTATGTACTTCGTGGCTACTTAGCCAGTGCCTACCAATGCCTGGAATGTGAGAGGTGGAACCTTCTCAGCTAAACTTCTAGTAGTCAGATCAAAGGTGCTGGTGATGGAAAACAGTGCAGTACAAAAGGTGCTGGTGATGGGAAACAGTGCAGTACAAAAAGTGCTGGTGATGGAAAACAGTGCAATACAAAAGGTGCTGCCAGGCCTGGTGGTGCACGCCTTTAATCCTAGCACTTGGGAGGCAGAGGCAGGCGGATCTTTGTGAGTTCAAGGCCAGCCTGGTCTACAGAGTGAGTTCCAGGACAGCTGGGGCTACAGGAGACCCTGTCTCGAAAAGACAAAA
>VZQC01009288.1:88697-118312 GCA_009823505.1 Rhizomys pruinosus | reverse complement strand
AAAAAAAGGTGCTGGTGATGGAAAGCAGTGCAGTACAAAAGGTGCTGGTGATGGGAAACAGTGCAATACAAAAGGTGCTGGGGATGGGAAACAGTGCAGTACAAAAGGTGCTGGGGATGGGAAACAGTGCAGTACAAAAGGTGCTGGGGATGGGAAACAGTGCAGTACAAAAGGTGCTGGGGATGGGAAACAGTGCAGTACAAAAGGTGCTGGGGATGGGAAACAGTGCAGTACAAAAGGTGCTGGGGATGGGAAACAGTGCAGTACAAAAGGTGCTGGGGATGGGAAACAGTGCAGTACAAAAGGTGCTGGGGATGGGAAACAGTGCAGTACAAAAATGTGGCTATTCAAGGTTAAGTTCACTAACACCACAATTATGAACCTCTCTCATTATTCACAAGTAGAAACTAAAGATGACTAAACGTTGTGTGTGTGCTTAGCTCATATCGGCTCCAGGCTGCCATGTAGACGCACTTCCTTCACAGATGTATTTGTTACGTCATGTATACATGAGCTGGGGATGTAACTCGGTGGTAGAGCACTTGACTAGCATGCTTGTAGCCCTTGGGTCCATTCCCAGCACCAAACACAAAGGGACACACAGGAACATATAGGGACACACACACACACACACACACACACACAGACACATACACAGTGTGTTCTTTGTCTCTGCATTTCTACACAGGACAATGACAATGACAAAGTTAGTTCAACTGTTCTAAACAGGAGGTATGACCCAGTCCTTGAGGATTCAAAAGGAAGGAATCAGCCCCTCCCACTAACCCAGCCCAGGCATTACAGTCTACCCCCTGCCCGCCTCAACATCTGTCTAAGCATGCTTCTGACTGTACACTTGTTACACTGCTCAAGCCTACAGTGGAGATATGAGACGGGGTGAACACAGAGAGGACAAAGATTGACATCAGGGGCTGGAGAGATGGCTCAGTGGTAAAGAGCGCCGACTGCTCTTGCAGAGGATCTGGGTTCAATTCCCAGCACCCACATGGCAGCTAAGAACTGTCTTTAACTCCAGTTCCAGGGGAATCTGACACCCTCTTCTGATCTCCGTGGCACTGCACGACACAGGTACACCAACCTACATTCAGACAGTACATTCATACACATAAAAAAAAAAAAAGACTGACATGAATGTGTTCACATCAATGCCTATGAGGTCCTTGTGCACACGGGCTGGCTGGGGCTAGAGGGGACAGCAAGGAGCAGAGGAAATGCTGTCGGGCCAGGCTGACATGCACTTGCTCACATCTAAGTTGGTTTCCAGTCTACCAGGTCTACCCTCTTAGACAAGACCTGGTTTTTCAGGAGATGCTGGAGTCAACAACATAGGTTCAGCTAGCACTAAAAGAATATTGAACTTTAGGCATTCTGTGAGTGTATCATGTTCCAGGTATCTTCGGTAGAAACCACACATTTAGAACAATTTGAAACTGAGTCCCAACATGAAAAGAGAAGGTTGAAAGAGGAGGGGCGATACCAGCGTTCGTGAAACACTGTCCTCTGGGCAAGACACAGTCACTGCCCTCCTGAACTCCGAAGCTGTGATTACAAGATACCAGAGGAGACCCATACAAGAGACCCACATAAGATCTGAAGATACACAGTGGTTAACAGTTTTGAGGGGCAGGCAGGGAGGCTTTTTCTGCTGTGGCTTGGCTGCCTATACGTTTCCTATGTTCCTGTAACACCTCACCCATGTTCCTAATGTTCCTGTAGATAACCCCTCACCCATGCTTCAGTAAGGAATCTCAGTTAAACTCACTGTTCACCATGCTAGACTCGAGTACAGTGGTTTCTATCATTGGTGCTCTATCTAGGGTGAGTAGATACTTGCTCATCTTCTCCGGAAAAAGTCACATAAGTCCGATACAGGAATTCAGAGGTGCCCTCCACTGTAGGTCAAAAGGCTGAGCTCCCATTTTGGCATAGACATAGGCTGCCCCTCACTGAGTACCCCACTGGCCAATTATCCTTTCCCATGAAGAAGTTATGTGAGTATTTTCCTTCTAAATAAGCTCTGTTTGGGTCCCATTTCTCCAAAACCATGCAGACCACTGACCAGCCAGCAAGCCCACTGCTTGAGAAAGTTCCCTTCTTCAATCAAGGCACATGTAAAAGCTGGAAGGGTTACCTGCTCTTCAGACTCTGACAGAGGCTTTGAAGCCAGGTGGATCTTAGTCTGGAGAGAGCTTCATGATTAAATATCTTCCTTAAAAATGAGATCAACCACCCTCTCCTTGAGTGGTGCCAGAGTGGCAAGTACCTTGCTTTGCGGGAGTGTGGCACACACAGCTTTCTTTATCTCGAGGGCCAGTGTTGGCCTTACAGAGCCAACAACTATCTGAGAATCAATATGCAGAGAACAGCCATCTCCCTCTGCCACCTGCAGTTGCCTTGGTTGGTCATCTTCCGAGCTACAGCCATGTGGTTGCTCCACTCAAGAACAATCCATAGCTTCACACTGTCTACGGAAAAATTTGGCAAACTGGCTGGAGGGGTGAAGCTCACCTGTCCTGTTTTTGTAAATGGAATTTCACTGGAGCTCAGCCACACCTATCTATTAATGTATTATTTATGGATCCTGCCCCAGGGTACAGTTGAGATGCTGCCACCAAGACTGGCTGGCTGGCAAAGCCTGAGAGGTTGGCTGCTGTGCTCTTTGTGTGTGTGCATATTCAGCGGGGCGGGGGGGGGGTGCACATGTGTGTGGAGGCCACAGAACAGCCCTAGGAGTCACTCTCAGTCATCATCCATGTTTTGTGGACATGGGGTCTTTCACTGGCCTGAAACTCACCGAGTAGGCTTGGGTGGTTGGCCAGTGAACCCCAGGGTCAGCCTGCCTCCTCCCCAGCACTGGGAATGCAAGTCCGTACTACCACACCTGGCTTTATTTCTAACATGGATTCTGGGGATTGGAATCAGGTCCTCAAGCTTGTAAGCAAGTGCACTTCACCTACTGACTGTGCCACCTCCCCAGCTGGTATCTGGAATGTTACAGATAAGGATGGCGGGCTTGCTTGGGCACTCCTTTTTTTTTTTTTTTTGTCGTCTTTTTGAGACAGGGTCTCCCTGTAGTCCCAGCTGTCCTGGAACTCACTCTGTAGACCAGGCTGGCCTTGAACTCACAAAGATCCGCCTGCTTCTGCCTCCCAAGTGCTAGGATTAAAGGCGTGTGCCACCACGCCCGGCGTGGGCACTCCTTCTTGCCCAGGCTCTTCTCAAGGGACAGAGTCAGGTCTTTTCTCAGACTAAGGGTTGGACTAATGTGTGCCAAGTTCTTAGCTCTAGGAGAGGAGGAAGTGGGGGGGGGTAGCAGAGAGGGGGAGCAGCTGCGGCAGCAGACAGGCTTCTCAGCCTGCCACCAGACGTCAAGTGTGGCCACAGACTTAGGGGAGGTTGAGCACAGGGCAGCTGAGTCAGGCAGCCCGGTCCACTAACAGGCTCTGCTAAGTAAGGGACATGCTGGCTTTTGAGACAAGGTCTCCAGGCACAGAGCAGCTGACTTCACCAGATGCAGCTTGAGCTCCCCACAGGGCTGAGAAGGAATGGAGCTGCAGATGCTCCTGGGATGGAGTTTCCATTTCCTGTTGATGCACACCTGCAGCCAGGAGAGCTGGAATTAGCCCTTTAAGGTGTTGCCCTGAGCTCTGTGGCCCTGGAAGCTTCCTGTTCTGGGCTGGTTTCAAGGACTGTCAGAGTGGGGTTCTGGGATGCCAACCATCACAGCACTGGTGATCTCAGCTGCCCTGTCATCAGTACAGAACTCCAGGCTTCTCCCTTCAACGTCCACCTGTGGTGGTGTCCTGGGGTGTCCCTGTCATCAGTACAGAACACCAGGCTTCTTCCTTCAACGTCCACCTGTGGTGGTGTCCTGGGGTGTTCCTGACATTCCTTCAGTCACCTCTAGTGATCCCATGGCTGGCTAAGGACTAATGGCAGGAAAATAATGTGCAAGGCTGGAGCACTCAGAAGGGACCCTGGAGGAACCCCTCAGGCCTGCCACAATCTGAAATAGCCTTCTCCCTATAACAGACCTGAGTCATCTGTATATAGTCCTGAGCTGGGGACCACAGCTGGTCCTTGCTGTGCTCCACGGGCATCTCCACCCTGGCTGTGGCTTGGAGGAGGGGTCCCCGTGGACATCTGTGCTGGATGGCTTTAGCTGTCGACTTGACAAACCTGGGTCGAAGGAGCCTCAATTGGGGAACTTCCCTTTGGACTAGCTTGTGGCCATGTCTGTGGGGTACTTTCTTAATTGTTGAGTGATGTGGAAAGGCCCAGCATACTGTGGGCAGTGCCACCCCAGGGCAGATTTTTCTGTATTGTATAAGAAAGCAGACCGAGCATGGGCCAGGGGAGCAAGCCAGTGAACAGCATTCCTCCATGGACTGTGTTTCAGCTCCTGCCTCCAGTTTCCTGCTCTGAGTTCCTACCTTGGGCTCCTTAAGTGATGAACTGTGACCTGAGAGATGTGAGCCAAATAAACCCTTTCCTCCCCAAGTTTGTTTTTGTCACAGCGATTGCAAGCAAATTAGAACAATGTCCATTCTGACAGTGCTCACGGCACGGGGCATGACCACGCTTCTCTTCATCGCCCATTTTCTCCTTTCTTTATGAAACAGCTGTCTCTCTTATTGCTATGCCATGCAGTTCTCAGTTCTCTGGAAATCAAGAGACCAGGGAAGCGAAGAAGTGTAAACAGGGGTTCTATCCAGGTGCGACATGGCTACTGCAGTCTTGAACCCACAAGGTCTGTACAAGACAAGACTGGGCCCTGAGCCACTGAAGCCGCACCCCTCCCTGAAGATCTAGAGGCAGTAAAGGGTTGGTGAGGGAGGCAGAGACATGGTAATCAGTGGTGTAGCCACTGAGAAGGAGTGCATGTCCCTGTAGACAGCCCTCACTCAGGTCCTGTAGTCACCCTAATGTCCCTGTAGACAGCCCTCACTCGGGTTCCTGTAGTCACCCTAATGTCCCTGTACGCAAGCCCTCATTCGGGTCCTGTAGTCACCCTAATGTCCCTGTACACAGCCCTCACTCGGGTCCTGTAGTCACCCTAATGTCCCTGTAGACAGCCCTCACTCGGGTCCTGTAGTCACCCTAATGTCCCTGTAGACAGCCCTCACTCGGGTCCTGTAGTCACCCTAATGTCCCTGTAGACAACCCTCACTCAGGGTCCTGTAGTCATCCTAATGTCCCTGTAGACAGCCCTCACTCAGGGTCCTGTAGTCACCCTAATGTCCCTATAGACAGCCCTCACTCGGGTCCTGTAGTCACCCTAATGAAGCTCATTGGGTCACCAAAACAAAGCAAAACAAATCAACAAGCAACAAAACAGAAACAAGCAAAAGCCATGAAAATAGAAGGGGCTGGCTGGGAAGAGGAAGGGGGGGCAGCAGGAGTGGGAGGGGACAAGTGAGGGTAACTGGATCAAAACGATCAAAATACATCATGTATCTATCTTTAAGGCAATATCACAATGAAAGCTGTCATTATGTATATACTATAACAAACAAATTTAAAGAAATAGGAATTCTTACTCTTAACTGCTCTGTCCCCAGGCTCAGACATTCGTCCCTTTCTTGATCCACGTCACTTCCCCAGGGTTCTCCCTTCAACACCCCAGACACAGCCAGCCCTGGCTCTTAGCCTGCTGTGCTTTGCTGCCTACTGGCTTGATTCTTCCTAGGATGCCCTGCCCTCCATGGGACACCCCCAAACACACGTCCTTGCTTAGCCTTTCCCTCCAGGCAGGTGACTTGGGGAGAGCTGATGCTTTCTGAGCTCCACCTGGATGTATTCAGTGTCTAACAGCACCCCAGGAACATGGCGGGTTGCTGATGAAAACTTGCTTGCTTTCACAGAGACCTTGGTAAAGGAAGGCTTCTGCAGTCAAATAATGGCCCCAAATGTTATGCTTGAGTCTCAGAAACTGTGAACACAACACTATTTGGAAAAGGGGCTTTGACCGTATAGAAGTACAGTGTCTGCAGATGAAGCCGTCCTAGATGATCCAGGTAGACCATAAATCTCATCACAGGCCTCCGTGTAGGAGACAAACAGGAGCAAGATACAGAGAGGATGAGGAAGCCCCATGAAGACTGTGGCAGAGAGGAGGGACGTAGCCATGCTCGAATGCCTCCTGCAGCCCCCAGGAGATGTGGAGGCAAGGCTCTGCCAGCACTAGCCTTCAGTCTCTGACCTTCCAGAGCTGAGAGTTGGCTCCCACGATTTTAAGCCCCTAGTCTGGCAAACATCATAGCAGCTACAGAACACAGTACAGTGGGGATCCGCAGCACCTGGGTGCCAGGTGTGGCAGGCAGACGCTAGGATGGGACAGAGACTGACAGGAGTGACAGGCAATAATTAAGCAAAGCAAAGAGTGCTAATAATTACAGCTTGTGAGGCACTCACAAGGATATGGGTGGGCTGAGGGCGGAGAATCCCTGGGGAAGGAGAGGGAGCTGTTGTCACTGGGCTGGAAACCCCAGGGAACAGAAGGGGAAGTGTGGTTAGGTGCCTGTCCCTAGCCTCTGCACGGAGTTGTGCCCTCCTGCCCTCCACTCCACTGGTGGAAGGGTCTCTCTAAAGCACAAAAGCCCAGTCATGGCTGCACAATGCCCACAGCTGCAGGATGCAGGTGGCTGGTCTTACCCTCCATTCCACAGACCAAATAACTAAAGCTCTGGGATGGGCAGTAGGCCTTCTACCTGAGTTCTTGAATCTGAGATCTTCATCCTGAGATCTGTTCTTGTTCTGCTGTGCTGAATGGATGGTCCTTGAGCCCCTGTCTCCCTCAAAAGGTGCTGTCAGCTGTCCAACATGGAAAACCCACTGTCTTTAGTGAGGGGTCCTGTGCCCCACTACTCAGATTTCCATGCACACTCTCCTGTAGTCTACAACCACGTCTGATCAGGAGCCTTACAGTTTACCCACACGGACCCCTCTTTGTAGCATCTCTATGTACCTGCTTTTATGGTTATATGGTTAGTAACGTTATCATTGTTGTTACTGCCTATGTCTAGGGAGTCCTGGCATGAGTCCTGCACTATGCTGGACACTTTACACACTTATTATCCCAGCAGTTTATAGGAGCTATGTTTTGATATCTGTGCCTTTTTTTTTTATTTCCGTATGTGTATGAATGTATTGTCTGCATGCAAGTCTGTGCACCTGTGACGTAAAATGCCGCGGAGGTCAGAAGAGGGTGTCGGACTCCCCTGGAACTGGAGTTCTCCTGGAATTGGAGTTTCAGACGGCTCTCAGCCGCCATGTGGGTGCTGGGGATCGAACCCGGGTCCTCTGCAAGAGTGGTCGGTGCTCTTAACTGCTAGGCCATCTCTCCAGCCCAATATCTGTGCCTTTTAAGCAAAACTTAGGGCCGTGCCCAAGGCCTGGGGCAATGACCCAAGTCCGCAGCCTTCTCTGGCACTTTGCCTGTGGAAGTCACTTTATTTTTACTAATAACTTTTTTTTTTTTTGGTGTTTTTGAGACAGGGTCTCTCTGTAGCCCCAGCTGTCCTGGAACTCACTATGTAGACCAGGCTGGCCTTGAACTCACAGATATCCACCTGCCTCTGCCTACAGAGTGCTAGGATTAAAGGCGTGCGCCACCACGCCCAGAGCTAGTAACTCTTAATGCCCAACTTTTGTACATGGTTCTGCTAAGGACTCCTGTACATGCCGTTTTCCTACCCTTTCCCTGCTGAGGTGTCTCTTTTCAATTTGCTTGAAGTAAAGGCAAGGCCAGAGTGAAGGTAGCTCATTGGAAGTGTAGGTAGAGATGGTAGAGATGGCTTACCAACCCTGTGAAGTTACAGCTTATCCCACTGCCACCAAATTATGTCAAAGAAGCCAAATAGGGGCTAAGGAGATGGCTTAGTGCTTGGTCAGTGAAGTTGAGTGCTGTCCATTGCATTCCAGTAAAAAGCCAGGCAGGGTGGTGTGCTTCTGTAAGCCCAGCACTGAGGAGGCAGACCCAGGAGCATCCCTGGGCCTTTCTAACTAGTCCTGAATTGGTGAGTTCCAGGTTCTTTGAAAGACCCTGCCTCAGAAAAGAAGGTAGAGTTTCCAGCCACTTCCCCAGTTCTATGCTGGGATTTTGTCCAGCTTGAGCTTCCATGGGACTTGTGTGTGCTGTCACCACTGTTGGCAGCTCATGTGGACTAAACAGACAGCATGAAATCCATCAGGCAGAGAATGGTGAGAGGGTGTACACACGGCAGGGATGGAAATATGATCAAAATATATCGTATGAGGGCTGGAGAGATGGCCTAGCAGTTAAGAGTGCTGACTGCTCTTGCAGAGGACCTGGGTTCGATCCCCAGCACCCACATGGCGGCTGAGAACAGTCTTTAACTCCAGTTCCAGGGGAATCCGACCCCCTCTTCTGACCTCCGCGGCATTGCATGACACTAGCGCACAAACTTACATGCAGACAGTACATTCATATACATAAAAAATAAAATTTAAAAGTTAAAAAATATATTGTATGAAATCAAAATGTTCAATTAAAAAAAGACTTTAAGAAGTAATAAGGTACCGGGTGTGGTGGCACACACCTGTAATCCCAGCACTTGGAGGCAGAGGTGGGCAGATCTCTGTGAGTTCAAGACCAGCTTGGTCTACATAGTGAATTCCAGACCAGCTGGGGCTACAGGAAGACCCTGTCTCAAAAAAGCCCCAAAAAAGTAGCAAGGTGGAGAGTGGTGGAGGAAGATACCTGACATCAGGCTCTAAATGCATACACACACACACACACACACACATACACACACACACACTCGGATCTACCACACATACTTACGCACATGCATCTACATACATATGGACATATACACATGTATAACACACACACACATCTAAATAACACAGGCACAATGAGCTTGCTCTACATGAGGCCACTCCCCTGGCTACCTTGGAGTCAGACCACTGGTGCCAGGAAAGCCCAGCTCTCAGAAATCCCCAAGGACCATTTCCTCTGTTTCTCTTCATCTCCCTCAGAGCACAACCCACTACCCCCATGACCCCAGAAGCTCCCTTTTGTGCTAATTGATTTCTAAGCTAACCCTTCAATTGGGCCCAGGAGGGTTGACATGCTGCCTCACCCTGCTACCAAGCCCCACCCGCCTCAGCCCACCTCAAGCCACAACCCCAGTCCAAGGGATTTATTAGTAGACTGGAGCCACACAATCTCTTTATCACAGTCATAGCTTTGTCCAGAAACAATGTTGCCTTTCAAATTGTTTTCCGCCTTGGACGGTGGGTTTATAAAGTGAACTGGTGGCTGGGAACAGAAGCCTGGGTGCAAAGACTAGCAGCCTTGTTCTACCAGGGACTGGTTTAGTGTTATCCTGATTAGATAAACACAGATAATAGCGGGGCTGGAGGTGGGTTACTTCTCCATAGGCTCTGTCTGTGTTGACACAGGCAAAGGCTTAAACTGGGAGACTGCTTTTCAGATGAAAGAGGTCATTTTCTGGATCTTTTTCCAAAAAAGAAGTTGGATATAATTATAGGATGTTGACTTTGTCTCTATAAATGGCTCAGAAGTGAACTGATCTGACGTCTAAAATGATGACTCTAAAACCCTAGACTGTGGCGAGGTTGGCTGGTGCTGGAGGCTGGGTGACAGGCACTTGTGTGGAGGGTTGATTACAGGTCCTTCCTACTTTTGGTGTTTACAAATCTCTATAAGAAAAAGGAGAAATATGTGGTTTCACTGAACAATTGCTGACAATGTGTGGTGATCACATGGGGATTTTATATTTTATTTGTTTAAGTTTTTCTCTGGAAAGAGGAGGACAAGGAACATAGTAAGACTTTGGTTAAGGAGTAATGAGTTATGCCAGACTAGGTGGTATATGCCTGTGATTCTAAGACTCAGAAGGGGCGGGCAGAAAAAAATGTGTGAGATTGGGGCCAGCCTGGGCTACATAACCAGACCCTATCTCAAAACAAACAAACAAATAAAACAAAAAAAGCAACAGTTTAAAACTTTTCTTCTTAGTATTTCACTGAGCAAAAATCCATTTGTGCCCCCAGATTCTCCTTGTCCTTGGGCAGGACAGAAGTCCAGTTTCAATGGGGCTGACAGAATATCTCATCACACATAGTTTAGCCACAGTGAGAATGGCTAGCTGGGGCTTCCTCAGTGGAAGAGACTCTAGGAAGGGTGTGGGTTCTCTGGCGGAAAATGAAATCACTCTACATTCTGGCTGTTAGGGAAGAAGCCCTTGTGGCCTGACCTGGATCTGTCTAGTCAGTTACTTCCAGGAGCACCTGCAGTGATGGAGAGGGTCTTGAAGCAGCCCTTGCAGTAGGCTGGGGAACCCATTCTCTCCTGAGAGACAGCTATCCACAAAGAGGTCCGTCCATACAGGGTCCACTCCTCACTGCTTAGGGCTGGGCTACGAACATGCAGGGCAGATGAATGTCTGTAATTTTCAAAGATGTCTAGGGAAGGAACAATTTGAGATGGAGGCAGGTAGGGGGTGGGGCTTGATGTGGATGTTGTCTGCCAGGAACAGGGCACAGAGCCTTTGGTGTTAAGGCCATGCATGTGAATTCACCTAAAGGCTGGGAAGAGGAAGCGGAACTCCCAGACCACTAGCTTCTGGGGCTGTACGCATGCTCACCCTTGGAGGGGGTCATGATCAGGATCTGGATTTTAGTGGGGTCCTGCCCATACGATCAGCCCACAGAAAGTGCCATGGAAGTGGGTATTGTGCTGCACATGGCAGTTGTAGGTGGGAACTGGGTCCCACAGGAAGAGATATTCGTGGAAGGCCTGGGCCCCTTGTGTCCCAGACGTGGCTCGCTTCTCCGGCAGAAGATGGGCAAGATTTGGCCCAGCACCTTTTGCAATGTGAAGTTCACCTTTTACATCCTGTATTGATTTCTGGTGCATTCTATAAAGACACAATGATTCAGGTGGTCTTGACAGCTTCATGCCCACGACTGGGGCCAAGAGGTGACTTTGTACCTCCAAGTCATAGAGTTGTGTCTGTCCATTAAGAATGGAGCAGTCCGAACAAAACTGAAAATACCCAGGAGGCTGGGCATAGTGGTGTATGTCTGTAATTCCAGCTCTCAAAAGACCACTGCTACCACCAAGAAAAATTATAAAACCCAAACCAACCAACAAACCACCCAGCACAGGGTCATTGGAGGAGTCATCTAGAGTTGTCTGGTCATTTCTGAACTCCCTCATGCTATCCATAAAGAGGGGACTAGAGGCTGCCAGGAAGGAAAGCAGGAGGCAGGAGGTATAGCCTTGCCCCAGGGGTCCTCATGCCAGGGAGAGAAGAGTCTCAAAGAACCCACAGCTAGCTGCAAAGGGAACGGGGACGGAGCACATGACCTGCTGCAGAACTGAAGTCTCAAGTTCAAGGCTGTGACACCCCGAGGAACCACTTTCACCTTCCATCCTAGAGGTAGGGTTGAGAATCCCCAGAACTGGCCTCTTCTCGCAGTTCCCATCCAGCTGTCTGGCACAGTTTCAGCACTGTCCGAAAGACCTTCCAGGAGACCCGGTATTTCTCCTGAAGAGAAGGAGTTACAGTGGCAGCCAGCTAAACCTCAGAAGCATGGGTCTCAGGGTGACTGAGCAGCGGCTCTCCCGTGCTGGAGAGAGCCAGAAGGGATGGCTTTTGGGGGGTGGGGGCAGCTGGAGAGAAGCTTCACATGGCGCTCTTTAGGAAGACAGTAAGTGGTGTGGTTTAAAGAATACAAACATTTCCCAGCTCACACTTCCTGCACCAATCAGAAGTCTTTGTAGCCACATGGACTGGTGTGCTGCTTTAACTCTGTCCTGGTATCCTCTACTGAGGGTAGTGAGCAAGTTGGTTTTTTGTTTTGTTTTGTTTTGTTTTTCTTTAACCTGCACAGGGAACAGTCCCTGATCCACAGTAGGCCTTCAAAATTCTCAACACACAGTGGGCAGGCACAAAGGATGTTGCTAAGTGTTCCACACTATACAGGGCTTCCCCTATGATGAAGAATTATTCATCACAGAGCTAAAGAGTTCTCCTATCGACCCGGGTTCGATCCCCGGCACCCACATGGCGGCCGAGAACCATCTGGGACTCCAATTCCAGGAGAGCTCCAGTTCCAGGGGAGTCCAGCGCCCTCTTCTGACTTCCACGGCATTGCACGACACGGGTGCACACACCTGCATGCAGACAGTGCATTCATACACATACAGAAATAAACGAAAATTTAAAAAGAAAAAAAAAAAAGAGTTCTCCTATCAAGTAATCCCTTTTGGATGAAAGTCCGAAGGGTACTACTGATGGGGAATGTAATGTAATGTGCCCTCATAACACAATGACCATTGTCATCTTTTCAGAGAAGCTGTGAGTGTGGAGGAGATCCTCAGTAAGATTGGGCTAGTTGGGACTCCCTCACAGGAAGAGGAAGTGGGGAGGGTTGTCAGACTCTCACCTGAGATCCCAGTCACTTCCTCTTGCACCTCCTCCCTGATGTAATTCTGCCCAGCTGCAAAGGGTCTCAGCAGGTGTTGAAGGGAGAGTACAGAGGGATAACTGATGGGAGGGACTCCATCTTTGCATCCCTGGGGATGTCCGCAGCCATGTTGGGGCAGGACTTTCTGGTGATGCAGCTGTCTTGGGGTCACCCACATTCCTGGGAGCCTAATAAGCTCATTGGTTCAGCAAGCTGGACTTGGGTGGCACTGTTCTTTTGGTCTGGTGTCAGTGCCCTATCTGGGCTGAGCAGATGTTTGCTCCCATCTTCCCAGGACCTTCTTTTTCCCTAAAATGCCAATAATGAAGTCTACCTGTCTTGTGGGTTGACAGTGTAAGATGAACAAAGAAGCCTCAATGGCCACTAAGCTTCAGGAGCCCCATTAGTGCCTCATCATCACCAGATAGCTAAGAGGAGCTATGGATTGTCCTGAATTAGTGTGGCTGCTTCTTCCTCCTACTGGGATTTCCTTAATTCCTTTCCTGAAATACTAGGGGCTTTCCATCAGGAGTGGATCCCTTCCAAACCACAGGGTAGTAAAAAGACCCCCACATGGGCCTGATGCTCGAGACCACAGCATAAACCCCATGTTTCAAAGCCAAATCCCTTGAGACTCAAGTTCCATCCTGCAGAAGGTCTCGTGGCCAAGTCATAGCGTGTGAAACTGATGGCCTTTAAATCAGAGCAGTCCTGGGCGGCGAGCGGTGGGCAGATACTATCATAACAAAAACATGACGTGGCCTTTGCGAGTGTCTTTTCCTGCAGGGGTAGCAACCACAGGGGTACGCTGGCCTCCAGAGTTCCAAGCTTGTTCCCTCAGCCCTCTGTCTTGAGAGAATGGTCAAGAAACACAGAGAAAGGCTTCCTGTCCCCACTGTCCTTGGTGTGTGTGTGTGTGTGGGTGGGGGGGTTGTGCCCATGGACATGTGGAGGCCAGAGGTCAATCTCTCAGTGTCTTTCAGGGTACCTTTAACCTTTTTTTTTTTTTCAGACAGTGTATCACTTTTACCTGAACTCCTCAACTCCGCTAGTCTGGCTAGCCAGTAAGCCCTAGGGATCAGCCTGTGTCCACCTCCCCAGCTCTGGGAGTATGAGAGGGTCTCACATGTGGGCTTTGTGGGGGATGACTGAGGTCTTCATGTTTGTAGATAGATCTCCCCAGTCCCTGCCCCCAATTTTCCTGATGAGCTTAGGCAGCTCTTTTATGGTCAAAGACCAAATAGACCCAGTACTTAAATCCTTTGTAGAAAACTAATATATTTCACCAACCAAGAATGACCCAGGGTTCCAGCACCGGGGGTGGGGGGGATGGGGTGTGTGTGGGGGGGGGTGTCCTTGCATGACTGTGGGAAAGGGCTCGCTAGCTTCTTGTCTGGTGTCTCTAGAAGAGGCTGGACGTTCATTGCTTTGCTTAACAATCTCTAGACAGAGGAACCTGCCTCATAGTCTCATAGCAGACACGGCACTGAGCATTTTACACAGACAAACTCACAAATTCATACTGCTTCCCCAAGATACAGAGCCTTCTATAGTTCTCTGACTGGAGCCAAGTCACAGAGACCTTCACTAACTTGTTCAAGGTCACACAGCCACCCATGGCAGACAGCCTGTACTGGGCCCTGGGAAGTCTGATACTAGAGAGTAACCTGCCAATTGTTCAGTCATGTGGACTAAGAGGTAGGAAAGCTGAATTTGCAGGGCCTGAGGAATAACAAGGTGAAGGTCAGTTTGCTAAGTGCCAGGGAGTGGACAGAACTCTGCTCTCCAGCATGATTTCCCATGGGTCTTGTAAGGCCCTGAACTTAATGGTGGACTCTGTATATGAACACACACATACACACACACACATATGACAAAATACCATTTCTGGAGGTCACTACTCCTGCCTTAGAGTGTCCTTGCAGGTCCCTGCAGGGACTTTCCTCTCCTTTCAGTCCACGGGGTTTGGCTGGACCCCATTCTGAGCCCCAGATTGTAGAGATCCTACCCTGGAGAGTAACTGCAAGTCCATCTCTGGATACAGTGAACCAAATTGGTTTATTTGGACCCCATGAGAGCTTCTGAAAGGAGATGGCTTGTTCCTATTGGACATGAACCTGGGAGGGGACAGGGCTGGATCTGTTACTAGGAAGCCACTGGGCCAGAACACAGAACCTGGGAAGCAAGTCTACACCAAAGAAAGCCCAGCAGACAGAAGAATAAGCAGAGGCCCAAGGACACAATGTGAGAACCTGGACCAAAGCGTGTTGGAAGCTAGTGTCCTTGGTCTCCTGGGCTCTATGAAGCAACACATTCTCTTTTTAGTTTAGGAAAAGATGAATTGTGTCCTGTGTTTTTGAAAATGTTATATGCAGAATCTAGAGACATATTCAAAGAGTTGCAAAAGGATACTACACTTGCTTAGAAAGGAGTAAGAAAAAAAGGGGTCTAAAAAAGGGGGGGATTCAAAATCCCATGTACATGTCTGGAACTCACCATTTATCATGTCCTAAGCTTTTGGAAATGACAGGAAGTATGATGGAGTTTACAGATACTGTATTGACCAGCACAGATAGCTACTTGTAAGCTTTAAGAATGGAGTCCTCGGGGCTAAGAGCACCGACTGCTCTTGCAGAGGACCCAGGTTTGATCCCCAGCACCCACATGGCGGCTGAGAACCGTCTGTAATTCCAATTCCAGGAGAAATCCAGTTTCAGGGGAATCCAACACCCTCTTCTGACCTCTGCAGCATTGCACAACACGGGTGCACAAACCTACATGCAGACAGTACATTCATACACATATAAAATTTAAAAAAAAATGGAGTCCTCAGTTAAAAAGAGCTTATATTTTTTCATTATTTTGTTTGTGGGGGAATAGGGGTAGGGGCACACAGCAGGCATGCATGTGGAGACTAGAGGAGGTCAGGTGTCCTGGTCTATCACTCTCTGCCCTTTTCCCTTGAGACAGGGTCTCACACTGAGGCTGGGGCTGGGCTGGCTGCTGGCAAGCTTCATCCTCCTGTCTCTGCTTCCCACAGTACCAAAGTTACAGATCCATGTGTGGTCTCACCTCCAAATTCAGGTCCTCATGCTATACAGCAAGTGCTCTTATCCTCCGAGCCATCTCCAGCCCTGGATCCTGTAGTAGTAGTCACTTAACTGCACCTACCCTTTAGCTCCAGACACACTATACCCTTGACCACAGCTTGCTATGTACAGCTATGGCAGACCAAGTGGATGAAGATGGAAGGGGGTGACCCTTCTTTTCTACCTAAAGGTCAACACACAAGGGTTGGTGCATTAATAGACAGAGGGCTGCCTGACTTGGAGACTGGGTGGGCTCTGTGTATCACCCAAGTGCATACAATACAGCAAAGTTTTCCTTAGGCCAGTTGCTGACTTTATAACTTTGGAATTGAGACATCCAAATAACGGAAGAGGCTGGAGATGGCTCAGTGGTTAAGACCAGTTGCTGCTCTTGTACAGGACCCAAGTTCAGTTGCCAGCACCCACAACAGGAGGTTCACGATCACCTGTAACTCCTCTGTCTTCCAAAGGCACCTGCATAGACCCCACACAGACAGACACACATGCACATAATTAAATGAAACAAAAGAGGAAGCAAATGTTGCCTCTTCCTTGTATTTGTTGTCTAATTTCTCAGCCTCCAGAAAACCTTGAGCAAGTCACCTGTTCCCCGGATGCATGGCTGCCATGCATCCACTCCTGGCCCTGCAGAGTCTCGGGTATTGGAGCTGTTGCAGCTGGCAAGGATGTGGGCGTGGACACCTGGGATTCAGACGCCATTGTGTTTGCTTTCCTGATGACTGAATTACTCACGCCTCATTTGGTCACTTCCCTGAAACAATCTCTTTTGGATGCATTTAAAACCCCAAGTCTCTGTGGTTAGTCTGGGCTGGTTTCTATTTAGAGTTCAGTTGTCTAGAGAAAGAGGAACAGACTGTTCAGGAGTGGCGGTGGCCCTGTCTTCTACCACTTTGACATCTCCAGGAATCAGAATTCCTCATCCCTTTATTTGCTTCAAAAGTTCCTAATGGAGCATAGGGTCAAATCTTGCTAAACCTACATTGTTCCTAAAGGCTCCTCAGCCCTCAGTGCTCTAGCAGACTGCGGACGGGGAAACATCGCACAGGGCAGTGGCAGAACAAATACTGAGCCTGCTGGTAAACAGACCCCAAGAACACAAGGAGCAGGGCTTGTTCCCGCCTGCCTGTCAGACAGAACTTAATACCCTGCTTCTGCTTCCGTTCTCCACATGACCCAGGCTGGAGCTTGCTTAATTTCTATTTACAGTGTGGGAAGGGGAAGAGAGGCCTGACCACAGCAGAGCAAGGATTTGTTGCCCAAAGGCAGTGCCCTCTACCACCATGGTTCCTGACTCTGTCTACCCCACAGTTGCCTAAGGAGCTCAGACATTTCCTCCCCGCATCCTAGCCCAGTTAAAAGAAAACCACTGAGGGGTGGGATGGGGATGTAGTTCAGTTGATGGAGTGCTCGCCTAGCATGTGCAAAGCCCTGGGTTTGATCCCCATCACTGCACAGACCAGGTGTGGTGGCCCATGCCTGCAACCTGGGCATTTATGGGGTGAAGATAGGAGGATCAGAAGATCATGGCAATTCCTGGCCATATTGTGAGTTGGATGCCCGGGCTACATGAGACCCTGGCTGGCTCACACACAAATAATAATAATAATAATAATAATAATAACAACAATAATAATAATAAATAAAATAAAATCAGGGCTCAATGCATAAAGGTGCTTAGCACCAAAACTGACGACCTGAGTTCAATCCCTGGAAACCATAGGGTAGAAGGAGAGAACTAATTTTCTGACATCTACTTGTGTGCTATGGGATGTACACACACACACACACACACACACACACACGCACGCACGCACGCACACACACGCACACATAAATAAATTGTAATAAATAATAAATTCTTTTTATTTGTATTTTTGAGACAGGGTCTACCTTTAGTCCCAGCTGGCCTGGAACTCACTCTGTAGACCAGGCTGGTCTTGAACTCACAGAGATCTGCCTGCCTCTGCCTCCCAAGTGCTAGGATTAAAGGCGTGTGCCACCATGCCTGGCAATAATAATAAATTCTTATGGTTGTGAGATAGAGCTTAGGCAAAAGCATTTGAAAGCTCTCCAGATGGGGCTGGAGAGATGGGTCAGCAGTTAAGAGCACTGGCTGCTTGTGCAGAGGACCTGGGTTCAGTTCCCAGCAACCCATGGCAGCTAACAACTGGCAGTAGCTCCATTTCCAAGGGACCCAACACACTCTTCTGACCTCTGGGGGGAATTGCACAATATGAGTGCATTTATATACATGCAGGCAATACACTCATGCACATAAAATAAAAACAATAAAATATTTTTAAAGCCCTCTAGATGATTATAATGTGCATCTGAGTTTAAAACCCATGCACCATCCAATAAACATGGCAACCATGTGTGTCTGGTCAACATCCGAAATACACAATCCAGATTGAGATGCACTGTAGATGCATATTGGGTTCCTAAGAGTTTGTATGAACAAGAGAAGGCAGATTCTTTTTTTTTGCTCAGTGGTTTGTAGACAGTTGTGTGCTTACCTGGCACTTCAGAGTACCAGAAGAAATAATCTATCCATCAATGTGCCTCAAATGTCCTGCAGCGTGTTATTACACACCATCATTTCCATCTTTTTTTTTCCCCGATACTAGAGATTGAGTGTAGAGTCTCCTCAATGCTAGGCAAGCATCCATTCACAGAGAAGGCAGATTCTCATGAACAGTGTTGTCATGTTCTCAGCTGAAACAATGCAGGTCTATCCTGAGTGAGCCTGGGTTCGCATGTATGGGCAGGGACATGTGGGTGGTGCTGCAGGGAGGGTCGGAAGTGGAAAGAATCACTCAAGGGGGAGAAAGACTGAGAAGAGTGCATGTGTCTTCAAGCCACACTAAAGACGTCATCGTTTCCATTCACAAGGAGAACAAAGTCCCAATCGCCCCCCTTGGTATACCCACACCCACACCCATGGGGACACATGTTTGATGTGCTGTGAGGCCATGAAGCCATAGCTGTCCTCTCTACTGAATGTCTAAGAAAGCAAAGTCCACAGCATAGAAGAACTGTGGCCAAGCAAAAAGCAAAGCCCAAATTTGAAGCCCCTTTTTTTCCATGATTCTTAAGTATGGCCAAGACAACCTTTAAACTACAACTAGCTAGAAGGAGCCAGGTCTAGAGAGCAAGAAGCTGGAGGGCCAACTCAGCAGAATTTGAAGGTAGATGCACAATCAAATGTAATCTCTGTAGTGAAACACATATACCATTCTACTACAGCATTGACATTTCCTGGCCCGGCCCACTGTCCAGGAGCCTCTGCTGCAGTACACACACACACACAGGTGCTTCCTTGGCTGCTTTCTCTGTAACCCAGATGAGAAGCCCTACATACTCTCTGCTACGACATTTCAGGTGTCAAGTTGACCCGGGCTATGAATTGCCCAGAGAGTTGGTCACATATTGTAGATGTTTCTATAAGGATGCTTTTGGATGCAATGACCATTTTACTGTTTATTCTCGTTTATGCTTTATATATTTATATATTTTGAGTTCACTGCTGACCTTGGACTTGTAAGTTGAGGGTGACCTTGAGTTTCTGATCCTCCTGTCTCTTCTCCTGAGTGCTGAGATCACCACATCTGACCTATTCAGTACTGAACATGAACCCAGCCCTTCCTGCATGCTAGGCAAGCACTCTACCAACTGAGATACACCCCTGGCCATTAAATGAACATGTTAATTGGTGGCATGAAGCAGATTGACCACTCTACTCTGGGTGAGCCTCATACAATCAGTTGAAGGCCTGAATAGAACAAAAAGTGGGAACCTGCCATAGGAAGGAAGACATTCTGCAGTGAACTCTCTTTGGATGGGAACTGCTGGACCGTACTTAAATTGGGACTTCTTGGCCTCTATAGTCATGTGATCCAGTTCTTTCTCATCTCTTCATGCATGTATCCTATTGGTTGTGTTTCTTCAGTTATCCCGGACTGATAGATGTAGAGAGTGTTCTCACAGCCTATCAGTTCATCTCATAATATCAGGCATCGGCTCCCCAGGAGCAGCAGCTGGAGCAGTGGCGGCTGGAGCAAGGCCACACCCTCCTTGACTGGGGTGTGCAGCAGCTCCCTGGAGGGATGGGCAGATGTAAGCTGGAAGTGGGAGGGAAGTAGAGCTGGACCAAAGAAGTGGGTCACGGGAATGAGTGCTCAGATCAATCGCCTGTCTTTTCTCCACATTCCCTCTGGGCCATGACATTTCCATTCCGTCTTTGACCGATCCATGGTTGAGCACTGAGACTGAGTTTCCTGAGACATCATGGGCAAAGGTCTGCCTTAGGTTTAACTTCTTGCTGTCCTGTGTCACTATTTCCCTCCCGGGGTCTTCTCTGGCATTCTCTAGTGTGTCAGCGAGGCCAGAGGCTCCGTTTTCTAGACACCCAGATACTCACTTTTAAAATTCATTAGTCTGACCGGGAACTAGTTGATCTCTTGTTTGATAAGGACTCCTCACCTGGACCAGGAATGGATACCTATCCCGGGTGATCTGTTGGCAAGGCTGGGCTTTCACCTGTGTTTGGGCTCTTCATGGGCAGAGATGAGCTCAGCCAAGCATCTTCCAAGAGGAACTTGTCCAGTAAGAAGTGACTGTCGGGCAAGGACAGTCTAGACTTAATGTCTATTGTGCTGTGTATAAAAGACGTGCATGGGCAAAAGGAGAGGGAGGGAAGGAGGGGAGAGAGGAGGAGGGAGAGAGAAAAGAGAGGCTTTCTAGGTGCAATTTCTGCTCCAAAGGCTGAGGCTGTTGCCCTTGCTTCCTGTGTCCACTCCATGCACTCTCTTCACATGAACTAGTCTCTGACCAATTGGCATAAATAATAATTCTCATAAGTGCTTAGATTTCCCTTTCTAAATAGTTTTGCATTACTTCACATGGCTTTGAAATTCAAAAATTTCTTACAGGATTTGGTTTCCTTTTCATTAAATCCCTCTAAAATGTGGTATGTCCTTTTGAGTTACATCTGTGGATTTTCTTTAGCCCCAGGCCCCAGGAGTTTTATTTTTTAATTTCTGCTCCTGTTCAAATGAACCTGGTTACCCCTTGGGAAGCTGCAGACATCCCAGCAGTGTCTGTTCTGCCAACCATGCCCTCATCTCCCCCATCTCTTCTACTCCCTCTCCTTTTCCCTTGCATCCAGGAAGAACTTGTCATTTTCCCTTCACATAAGCACATGCTCAGAAGTGACCAGTTAGCTTGCTTGTCAGCATGCCCCTTTTCTGAATACACTCCACAAGCTAAGATGACATGTGATGGTGTGGAGGTCTAGGATTGGCCACTGGGAGGTCATGTCACATGATGTAGGGGCTGCTCATCCCAGACCTATATAAGCTCTTTGTTACCTAACAGATTTGCACACCCTGATGCGGTCCCTGGGATGTTACTGGAGCAACCCCAGTTGTACCCTCTTCACCCTGTTCAACAGCAGGGTCAGTGGCCCCACATTTGATAATGTCAATTTTCTCCTAAATTTCTGCACAAATCTTTTCATTGATTCCAGAGTCCTATGGTCTCTCTCTCTCTCTCTCTCTCTCTCTCTCTCTCTCTCTCTCTCTCTCCTCCTCCTCCTTCCCCGTTTTCTCCTTGACTTGTTTCCTGCATCACCTGCTCCATTTCTGGCACGGTCTGGATGTATTATGTCCAGATCTCTTATGTTGGAGCCTAACACCCAGAGTGGCAGTATTCAGATTAGGTTGTTGTTTGTTTGTTTGTTTGTTTGTTTGTTTTTTAATGTGTATGAATGTACTGTCTGCATGTAGGTTGGTGCACCCATGTCATGCAATGCCGTGGAGGTCAGAAGAGGGCATCAGATTCCCCTGGAATTGGAGTTAAGGATGGTTCTTAGCCGCCATGTGGGTGCTGGGAATCGAACCGGGGTCCTCTGCAAGAGCAGTTGGCGCTCTTAACCGCTGAGCCATCTCTCCAGCCCCCAGATTAGGTTCTGATTAAGTGATTAAGTCATGGGGCTCCACGAGAGAGGATGGGTGCACTTAAAGAAGACATGGAAGACGTGGACTGTATGCCCTCCATTCCGAAGTCCTCTGTGTGAGGATGCAGCAAAGTACCATGTGTGGAGTGGAGAGAAAACCCTTCATCAGTCATGCAATCTCCCAGAACTTTGGTCTTGGACTTTCTATTGTCTAGAATGATGAGAAAATAAACCTACATAATTCATAAATTACTCTGTCTATGACATTTTGTTAGCAGCAAGACTAGACTAAGACAATCTGCATCTTACCTCTTGTTTCCAAAACCAAACAATAACTTCACGTATGATTTTGGATTCTTTGCAGGGTAGCCAGACATGTGGTTTGTCTTAGTCCAACTGTACTGGCTAGAAAATGAGGGGAACTGTTCTAAATCCTGCTGTCTGTGAGAGCCGATCGTGATCGCCAACCTAATTGGAGCAAGGGTGGCCTAGGAGGAGGAAAGCATGTCTCTGCGTGACGGCATGCATTTCCAGAGCCCATTAGATTACGAGGGTTCTGACATCATCAATGGGTTGACTTGTGGATGGATTTGGGTTTGAATAGACTGTCTGCAGGTGGTGGAACTGTCATAGCGGTAACTGTCTGGAGAGAGTGGGCTGCTGAGGACATGCCTCTGAAGGGTGGGCCTTAGGCCTGGTCTGGTCTGCCCTCCTCTCCATTCCCTGGATGCCTGAAATGAGCTGCCACGTCCTCTGCATACTCCTGCAGCCATGATGACCTCAGGCCAAAACCAAAGGAAGCCCAGAACCTTGGACTGACATCCCTGAGTCTTTCCTAGTTTTCAGCACAGCTGGAACCTGGTCACACCTGTCTTCTAAATCTCTTTCACAGCTCTGGTTTGCTTCCGAGAAATGCAAAATCCTTAGAACATAAAATGCCTCCGATGAAGTGGGCCCTGCCTACCTGTGCAGCCTCACCCTTCCTCCTTGCATCCCCACCTGCCAATTGTGATTCACTCCTTGGGACTCTGCCGCTTGCTCCAGGCAGACTGTTCGCCTATACCCACTTCCCCAGTAGAGATGACTGCTGGTTGGGCAGATGAATGCCTGGAAGTCAGCCAGCCTCCCTTATAGCTAGGGGAGATCATGTGATGAGCTTCTGGCCAATGAAATTTGGAAGGGAAGAGATAAGTCTACATTCCTGAAAGGTCTTTTCATGGAGGAAGTGTTCTCCGTTCTCTCTGCCTCCATGCCAGTATTGGGGATATGGAAGTGACAGCTGATGCTATCCTGGACCATGAAGCTAGAGGGAGCAACATGGAATCTAATCACACTTGAAGTCACCCTGGGAGTGGCCATGGTGGCATCTCCTGGTTTCTTTTCCTGTTGCTATGATAAATACTGTGACAAAAGGGACAGAGTGTTTATTCAGTTCAAGGATCTATTCAATCCACGATGGTGAAGTCAAAGTGTTAAGGGCTTGAGGTGGCTGGTCATATCACCAATCAAGAAGCAGAGACTGGGGCTGGAGAGATGGCTCAGTGGGTAAGAGCACTGGCTGCTCTTGCAGAGGACCCAGGTTCGAGTCCCAGCATCCACATGGCAGCTAACAACTGTTAATAACTCCAGTTCAAGGAGATCTGACACCTTTTTCTGACCTCCATGGCACTGCATAACACGGGTACACTTACATATATGCATACAATACACTCATCACATAAACAAAAATAACAAATAAATAAAATTGTTCTTAAAAAAGTTAGCCAGGTGTGGTGGCGCACGCCTTTAATCCCAGCACTCGGAAGGCAGAGGCAGGCAGATTTCTGTGAGTTCAAGGCCAGCCTGGTCTACAGAGTGAGCTCCAGGCCAGCTGGGACTAAAGGGAGACCCTGTCTCAAACAAACAAACAAACAAAAGTTAAAAAGAAGCTGGGAACAACGAGTTCCACTCCCTGGCTCTAGTTATTCAGCCCAGGATCCCAGCCAGTGAATGGTGCTACCCATAGTGGGCAGGTCTCCCCACCTCGGTCAGTGTAATAAGGTCAGTCACCACAGGCATGTCCGTGGCCCTCTCCAAAAGTGATTCTAGACCTGTCAAGTTGATGATCAGGAGTCAGCACCACAGGGATGACCTGCACTCTAAACTTACAACAGGAGATCCTTTGATAAAAATCTTCTACATCTCTTGGACAGGAGTTGAAAAGATGGCCACAAAGCAGAAACCTCAGCCAGACAGCAGATGAATGTCCTGTTCCACCCCACCATGGGACAAGTGTCATCTCCCCGCATGGCACATTCGTTTCAGACATCTCAGAGTCCTTGCCATTAAGCTAAACCAGAGGCCAATAAAGGATCAGGGTCTTTGTGAAGACTGGCAGGCAGGGGCCAGGCTCCAAGGTTGTAAGACGGATTTGGGGTTTGATCTCTGCTGCCATTCATTCACTCATCACTTGTCTGAGCCAACTTGGCCCAGGAGGACTTAGCTGGCAATGCTGGCTCTTTGCTCAGATCAGAGCAGGAAACGTAGCTCAGCTGTAGAGCCTAGCAGTGCCTAAATCATGTGTCGTGGCACATGCTTGTAATCTCAGCACTTGGGGATATTTAGTCAGGAAGATCAGAAGTTCAAGGTCATCCTTGACTGTGTAGAGAATTGGAGGCTAGCCTGGACTATGTGAAGATTAAGCTAAAGGGCAGCATGGGAAGACCACTGTAGACAGCCTGGGACCCCACCGCAGTCCTGGCGATCACAGAGGAAAGCGGCACTCTAAACCTTGAGAGCTGATTCTGGTCTGCTCTTTCCGACGCTCTAGGTGACAGGAGGAACTGTCTGGAGTCCTCTGAGGTGACCCTCCCTGGGGAGCCTCTGCTGCATTTCCTTGTTCTCCCTCTGAAAAGACCATGGTCAAGGGACACACTTTTGTGTGTTTTACTAAACCGCAGAGAGAAAAAATAGAAATGAGACTTTTACCATGAAAGTTAACACCATGGGTCACATTGAAACATGACCGGCAGCAGGAACGGGCAGGCCAGGCGAGTCCGGGACCAGCAGCCCCAACAGGTGAGACACTGGGACAAACAATGTGGGAACGAGATAGAAGTCCATGTCAGGAAGGAAGGTGATGAGTCCAGGTTGGGGGATGGGAGCAGGAGTGGGGGCCCTGGCGCTGGGGACAGCGGTGCACGCCTGTCACACCAGCATCTGGGAAGCACATGGAGGCAGAGGATTGCAGATTCCAGGCTAGCCTGAGCTACTTAGCAAGACCCTGTATTTAAAGGGGAAAGAAAAGAACAATAAAACAGAGCTAGGTATGGTGGCTCACACCTGTAATTCCAACACTCAGGAGGCTGAGGCAGGAGGAGCGCTGTGAGTTTGGGGTCTGTTTGAGCTACATGCTGACTACTAGGCTGGCCTGGGCTACATGGCAAGATCCTTTCTCAAACAAAACCCAAGAGCTGAGATTCTGGGGCAAAAGGGGCAGTGAAAGACATTAGAACGAGGCAGGCTAGGTGAGCAGCTCCACGCTCAAGCAGACAAGGCAGGGTTGAGCCAGAAGAGGGACTGCAGAATTGGAACAGGCAGGTTCCAGCAGGTAGACGAAGGCACTGCAGCCTCCCGGGGTGGTGAGCTTAATGCCCCTGCCTCGCAAGTGGGGACTTTGTGTGTCTGTCTGTCTGTCTGTCTATGTCCACTTGATTTATGCATGAGTAGAAATGTGGAGGTGAGGAGACAGCCTTGGGCATCAGTTCTCAACTTCCTCCTTGTTTGAAGCAGGGTCCTTTGTCGTTTTCCTGCTGTCTATGCATACACCCTGGGACCCCCACCTCTGTCTCAGGGGCATCCTGGAATGCCCATCTCTGCCCATCTCTCTTTAGAAGCCCTGAGTTTACCAACACTCAGGCTGCCATACCTGGCTTTGTGATAGTTCTGGGGATTTGAATTCAGATCCTCAGACTTGCACAGCAAATACTTTTTTTTTTTTAATTGTTTATTATTTATTTATTTATTTTTGTATGTGTATGAAGTACACTGTCGCCATGCAGGTCTGTGGCAACGCCGTGTCGTGCAATGCGCGGTGTCAGAAGAGGGTCTCGGATTCCCCTGGAAAATGGAGTTTCCGTCCTGGAATGGAGTTACAGACGGTTCTTAGCCGCCATGGTAGGTGTGCTGGGATCGAACCGGGTCCTCTCAAGAGCGTCGTGGCTCTTAACCGCTAGGCTATCTCTCCAGCCCCAGACCGACTGAACCATCTACCCAGCCCAACAGGGTGGGAACTTCTGAGTCCATTGCCCAGGTAGGCTATTAGGTCAGAATTAGGAGTCAGAGACTCAAAGCCCAGGTCAGAACTTGGGTAATGAGGACTGAGCCCAGCATAGGTCAACATGGCTCACTTGGACAGTAGCTTGCTTCTTATAAAGGAGGAACCGAGACCAAGAAATGAGTAGACCATGGGTGGGGGACATTTCTGGGGGGGAGCCAGCAACCTACCCATTATCCTGGGGTCACGAGCCAAGCTTTTCTTTTTTTTAATTTTTTTATTATTTATTATTTTTATGTGTATGAGTGTTACTGTCTGCACGTAGGTTGTGCAACCGTGTCGTGCAATGCCGCGGAGGTCAGAGAGGGTGTCAGATCCCCTGAGCTCTGGAGTTAAAGATTGTGCTTAGCCACCATGTGGGTCTTGGGAATGCGAACCCAGTCCTCTGCAAGAGCAGTTTGGTGCTCTAACAGCGAGGCCATCTCTCAGTCCCAAGCCAATCTTTCTTTTTTCTTTTCTTTTTTTTACTATTTTTTTATTTCTGTATGTGTGAATGTACCGTCTGCATGCAAGTCTGTGCACCCGTGTCGTGAATGCCACGAGGTCAGAAGAGGGTCTCGGATTCCCCTGAACTGAGTTCTCCTGGAATGAGTAGTTCTCCTGGAATTGGACAGACGGTTCTCGCCCCATGTGGGTGCTGGGAATAACAACCGGTCCTCTGTAAGACATTCGGCGCTCTTAACCGCTAGGCCATCTCTCCAGTCCCGCCAATCTTTTCTTAATACATGTCAGCAACAGTGTAGGGCAGAGGAACAGCTCAGAGTGTTCTTGAACCTGACCCTCAGCTCAATCCTCAAGCTCGTCCATTTCCTCCTAGAGCCTCCACCTCTGTGACAGCACCAGTGTTCATTTAGCTGCACACATCCCCAAACCAAGAGGAATCAGCCCTTTATCTAACTGTGCCCCAAGTCCTACTGGTTTGGCTTACTAAATGCTGAGAGGCAGCCTTCCTCGTGCACGACCACCATCATCTGATCTGACATCGTGACTTCTGTCATTCTAGAACTGAGCTACAGCCTCCCAGGTCTCTTGCCCTATGTCCCCAACACTGTCACCCAGGGACAAGTGGCATGACATTATACAGACTGAAAAACCAAATGGAGGCTCAGAGAAGGTGATCGGTTTTCCAAAGCTAACCTAACTAGTGAACAGTGGGGTCAGGGGTCTTAGATGCAGGACCAGAGTCCACCATAAAGGCTGTGGGTAGATTATACTCAGTAAGAGACAGCCATGGCAGAGCAAGCACCGGGAGAGCACTGTGCCTCCCGCAGGGCCAGCAGTGTCCCAGCGGAGAGCCTGCTGCACACCATCCTCAGGAGCTTTGTTATTCTTCCCTTTACTCCTGTTTTGTGGGTGAGGAAACTGAGGCTCAAGGAAGAGGAAGGGCTGAGTCTGTGCAACTACGGGGTCTAGTCTCCTAGGTAGACACCAGAGAACAAGAGCCTACTGTGGTTACAGGGTGGTTTGCTGCACTGGGCGGAAGGCAGGACTGCCTGGTGTCAGAGCTGGGTTCACAGCTTGTTGCCCCCCCCCCCCCGGGGCTGATGAGGGACTGTGGTTGGATTCACGAGGCTTAAGACAAGAAGTTCATTTGGTTAAACGGCTGAGCGGCATGGCTGGACGCACAGGCTTCCTACCCAACCGTCATCAACATGGCCCCTCGCCCTCATCGTTTCTCCCCAGTTCCTGCCCACTCTTTCTCTTACGTGGACATACGTGTGGAGAGTCCCCTTCCGGGCAGCCTGGCTACCTGAGCAGGTCACCACTAGAGGTGCTCACTGGAGAAGCCTCAGGCACATACTTGAGGCCCACACTGGCTACCAGAGCTGAGGGATTTGCAGCAATTAAAAGGAGAGTTTGGGGGCATCCTGGCCCCAAGGGGGTAACTGAGGCCATATAGGTCAGGAGGACCTCAGACTCTAGGCCTGGGCTGCATATACTAGATGCAATGTGAAGGCAGATTTGTGGGCCGAAGTGTTCCTTACTTGCCTTGCTGGCCTCTATCTTTTCTCTCTCCTCTTTTGACTGAAAACTTCTCTAAATCCAGGCCTGGTTCTCCAGAGCGCCTGCCCAGCCTTATGGGGCCTCCCTCTGCTCCCCCTGCAGGCCTGTGCTGACATCCCCCAGAGCGCAGTGTGTGCTGGTGCAGATGGTCTGTGCAGCACCTCCACCAGGCCCCGGGTTCCGCACAGAATTAAAACCTGACAATCTGTCTGAGGGAATTTCGCCCATGAAAGGCGGGAGGTGGATGACTGAAGTCCCTAAGAATGCTGTGGTTGGACCTTTTTTTTTCGTTGTTTGTTTTCTGGCACAATCTGTCTCTGCGACTGGGCTGAGGGCTGTGTTCCCGCGACAAAGGCCTCTTTCTTATGACAGTTTAATAGCTGCAATACGGACAGCCCGGGCTCTCTGTACTCAGGTTTGAAGGAGGGGAGAACATGGCTGCTTTTCCACAATTGGGTCCAAACTGAACTGAGACAGACTTCAAGGAAAAAAAAAAAAAAAGTCCCCAGATTTTAAACTCCTCCTGAAAATAAAAGCCTACCAGATGTGTGGCCACGGGCAGAGCAGAGATTCAAAGGTGACCTTGAGAAAGCTAAGGAGGGGCAGGAAGGACAGGGAAGCCTGGGTGTAGCCTGGGGAGGAGGTCTCCTTATGAGTTGCTTAGGGCTGCTGGAGTAGTTGAGTCTCCCAGTTCTGGGAGTCAGAAGCCTAAAGTCCAGGTATTAGCACGGGCTGGATCACCCCAACCCCCAACAGCTCTAGGGAGAGCCCTTCCTGCCAATTCCAGCTTTGAGGTGGCCTTGACATACAGACTCGTCAGTCTAAACTCTGCCCCAGCTGCCACGTGGCTGCTTCCCTCCATGTGTCTGTCACTACCTTCCCTCTATCCCCTTCTTCATTGTTTTTTCAAATTGTATTTATTTATTTATTTATTTATTTATTTATTTATTTATTTTTTTGGTCTTTTCGAGATAGGGTCTCTCTTTAGCCCCAGCTGTCCTGGAACTCACTCTGTAGACCAGGCTGGCCTTGAACTCACAAAGATCCGCCTGCCTGCCCTCCTGCCTCCCAAAGTGCTAGGTTTAAAGCGCTGGCCACCATGCCCACTGGCTCTTATTCTTTCCTCTTTTATGTGTGTGTGTGTGGGTGTGTGTGTGTGTGTGTTGTGTGTGTTTTGGGCTGCATGCATTGCAGGGTACCACATGTGTGCATTATCTGCAGAGGCCAAGAGAGGCATTTCCCCTGAAACTGGAGTTACAGACGTCGTTGTAGATGCCGTGGGTTGCTGGGAATCAGCATGGGTTTCTCTGCAGAAACCACAGTACTCTTAACACCAAGCCACCTTTCAACCCCATCCTTTTCTTTCCTCTATTCTCCGCTCTCCCTGTCTCCCTCACCTTCCTCCCTCTTTCTTTTTTTCTCCCCTTTTCTTTTTTTTTTTTTCTTTCCTCCCTCTCTCCTCTCTCTCTCCATCTTTTTCTCCATATTTCTGTTTTTATAAGGTTCCCAGTCATCAAGGACTTAGGAGGCCCCACTCTAATCCAGTATAAGCTGATCCGAAGCAGCCAGGACCCAAGGCCACATGAGGCCACCTTCACGATGCTAGGGGATAAGAAAATATCATTTTCTCCCACTATCACCCTCTATCCCGGAGCTTTCCAGGACAAGTGACCCCTGCTTAGTAGTCCTGTCCTCCTCAATAACCTTGCCCATGCCCACCTTTCCCAGGGGACAGGGCTTGACC
>VZQC01009288.1:60894-87119 GCA_009823505.1 Rhizomys pruinosus | reverse complement strand
GGTACCAGCCTAAGAAAGAGATGTATGTTGCAAGCAAAGCTGGAAGAGCTGAGCCATCTAAGCCCTTTGGAAGTCAAGTCCCAGAAGTCGCATGTGGAGCTACTGGACTTGGTGTTTGCCCTGCTGGCTTTTGGTCTTGTTTTGGTCCAGTATTTCCTCATTATGCCTCTTTTCCTCCCTTTTGGAATGGGAATGTGTATTCAGTTCCACTGTATGTTGGGAGTATGTAATTTGCCTTTTGATTTTACAGGAGCTTACAGTTAAGAGATTGGCCTGTGTCTCAGAAGAGACTTTGGACTGTACACTTTTGAATAGAATTGAGACTGGTAAAGACTATGGGGACTTTTAAGGTTGGACTAAATGCATTTTGCATTTCATATGGTCAGGAGCCTATGGGGGCCAGGGAGTGGAATGTGGTGGTTTGAATGAGTGTTCCCCATAGGCTTTAAGTATTCAGATATTTTGTCTCCAGTTGGTGGCACTGTTTTTGGAGGTCTTAGAAGGTGTGACTGTGCTGGAGGAAGTACGTTATTGGGGCAGGCTTAGGAGTTTAACAAGCCTTGTGGTCTTCAGTCTCTCTCTCTCTCTCTCTCTCTGCTTCCTGTGCTCATTGCAAGACGTGACACTCGGCTTGCTGCTCCAGCCCCGGCCACCATGTCTCCCGCCAGAATGGACTCTGATTCCCTGGAACCATCAATCGTAAGCTCAAATAAACTCTTCCTTTTATAAGTTCCCTTGCTCAAGGTGGTTTTATCACACAACAGAAAAGTAACTAATACATGGGTCATGACGTCACGTTATCTCGAGTATCCTCTTCCTCGCTCCCTCCTTCCTCTCAGCAGTAATTCACTGTGCAGGGGTGGCCAGAGATGAGCAGCTGCAGCTGTGCTCAGAGCCCTGTCCATATCATGTCTACACCTAGCAGAACTGGATAGGCTTGACTGTTTTTCACTGAGGAAATTTTTGCACACACAGTCACTCAGCATGTCCAGAGACATAGAACTTTACAGACTGAACATTTCAGTCAGGACTTTGTCCATAATGGAAGCTACTGTGGTTCCTTCAATGGGCCTGACCCCGGTTTCCCACCATGCTGGGAAGGACACTTTTTAAGCCTTTAGGTCACAGCAAGTAAGTGGCTTGGAAGGTAGAGGAGAGCAGTGGTTAGAGGCACAGGCTCTGGAGTAGGGTTGTCTGTGTTTGAAACTTACTTCTGCCCTGACTCTGCAGTCACAGGTACATTCCACATCTGCAAAATGGGGTGTGAGTGGTACCTTTCCCCACAGAGGGGATGAAAGGCTTAGAGAGCAGGTGTGTGTCAGTGCACAAGATCTCTGTGTGGTGGGGACTAAGAAAATGCCAACTTTACAATTGTCCCGTGGTGGTGAGAGGCCAGAGTGGCAAGTTCATGAGTTTGGGGATCAGACAGATATGGGTTAAATCCTCCACTTGCCCCAAGAATGGCCTGAGAAGCTCACCCTTGGTCTCTGAGGCTGCATGGCCACACCTCTACCCTGGAGCAGCAGGTATGACCCAGTGATCATGTATGTGCCCACCAGTGACATGTGTCCTTAAACACTGATGTCCCAAAGCCACGGCTCTCAGCTCACAGGGCAAATGTTTGGACATGCAGATCTCCCCTCCTATAGGAGTGCTGTCAGTGGTCTGCCATGAAGGCCTTCTTTCTAGAGAGGACAGACTGGGGAGCATCAGGGCATAGGGGCAGCCATGTGACCCCCAGTGCCTGAGAAAACCACACAGAGAGAGCACACAGGCTCCCAGAGGGCTCAGTGGTCTGTTCTTTTCATGGCTGCCACAGGCTTACAGAGCACATGTTATGCATCTACCGCTCCCACTTCCAGGGTGGCCAGCCCCTATCACCAGGGTGGGGGTGGGGGTGGCTAGGGCAGTGGTGGTGGAGGAAAGGGTGGATATAAAGGGCCCCTTGTGCTGCCAATGGGAAGAGGAGTGGCTGTTAGCTGTTCAGGGCAGACTAGGGGTGGCTCAGTGACCTCCTTGTTTTTGAGACAGTGATCAGTGTGGTGAGATCAGAAGGACCTGAAGGGAGTTCAGGGATTTAGGAAAAGCTTAAAAGGGAGTCATCCTCACTGCATGGAGTACCCAGGGACGGCAGCACCTGTGCCCAGCTGTACTGGCAATGCCTGGGCTCTGTACAATGTGGAAGCCAATTCCATGCCACTTCCTCTGGGTGAGCGGAGGTGGAAGCACTTGCTCAGAGGCTTGGGTTGGGACAGGAATGGGTGGGCCAGGGAGGCTCACTATTACCTACTTCATACAAAGCCTGCCTGCCTCAGACCATCTTAGATGTGTTTTGGAAGATAAACTCAGGTGATTACCGCAACACCCCATCATGGTAACTACTGTTATCCACAGGTTATGGATTAGGAAACTGAGATTATGAAACAGAAGAAAGGCCGCCTAGCACATCAGATAGCCTGGAACTAAGCCTGGGGATTTGGGGCTCCAAAACCATTGCTCTCGGATATTCTGCGGCTGCATCCTCCCCACACCCCATCATTTTACCCTCCAAGGCTCTGCAGTAAGGGAGACTCCATAGGGAAGTCAAGCCTGTCCACTCAAACAGGTTCTCTTTTGGGACCAGAGATGGGAGCACAGGCTTGCCCATTTCCTTGACTAGCCACAGGTCTGTGGACAGTGTACTCCTTAGTGCTTCAATTCTCCAGGTCTGTAAAATGAGGCTCCTTATGGGTTCTATTGGCAGTGTGACACTTCAAAGAGAGGCAAAGGTAGGCCAGGACCGAACACCCAGTAGGGACTTAGCAGAGACAGCTATCTTCAACACACCTACAATGACTGTGGTGGGAAGTTCCCTTGTGCAGGGCATGGTGGGCTCTTGGGACGAGCGTGAGGCTGTGTTTGAGATTTGGAATTTTAAATCTGGCTTACAAAGTGGTTTTTAAAAACTCCACAGACAGTTAATCAGAATGACCACAGGACCCAGCAATTCCACTCCTGGGTGCATGCCCGAGAGAAACAAAGGTGCAGTTCTGCTCTTTAGACACCTACTGGAGGGTCCCGGTAGTCTAGGGTCAGGTGGGCATCAGTTCCATGTGGTGCCTTCTTCCCTGTGTTCTCATTTGTTTTCTTGTTGCTGTGACCAAATATCTGACAAGAGCAACTTAAAGAAGGCAGAAGGGAGGGAGGGGAGAGGAAAGAGGGATGGAGGGAAGGAGGGAGAAGGGAGGGAAGGAAGGAAAAAAGGAAGGAAGGGAGAGAAGGAAGGAAGGAAGGGAGGGAAGAAGGAAGGAAAGAAGGAAGGAAGGGAGAGAAGAGGGAAGAAGGAAGAAAGAAGGAAGGAAGGAAGGAAGGAAGGAAGGAAGGAAGGAAGGAAAGAAGGAAGGAAGGAAGGAGGGTGTTCTAGTTTCTTTCTATTGCTATTATAAAACACTGACCAAAAACAAGCTGGGGGAGGAAAGGGTTTGTTTCACCTTACAGTTTACAGTCCATCATGGAGGGAAGCAGACCATGCAGGAACACGGTTCACTGGCTTGCTTCCCTGGCCTGTGCTCAACCTGCTTTTTCTTTTTTTTTTTTTTATTTTTATTTATTCTAGTATGTGTATGAATGTACTGTCTGCATGTAGGTTTGTGCACCCGTGTCATGCAATGCCGCAGAGGTCAGGAGAGGGTGTTGGATTCCCTCTAACTGGAGTTAAAGACGGTTCTCAGCCGCCATGTGGGTGCTGGGGATCGAACCCGGGTCCTCTGCAAGAGCAGCTGGCACTCTTAACCACTAGGCCATCTCTCCAGCCCCCCTGCTTTCTTATATAACTCAAGACCACCTGCCCATGGTGGCTCCACCCACTGGGCTGGGCCTTCCCACACCACCACAGTGAGCTGGGCCCTCCCACACCACCACAGTGAGCTGGGCCCTCCCACACCACTCAACAATCAAGAGACTGTTTCGCAGACATGCACACAGGCCGGTCCCACAGAGGAAATTCCCTAATTGAGGCTCCTTCTTCCTAGGTGTGTCGAGTTGACAACTGAAGCTGTCCAGGATAGATTTATTTTGGCTAGATTTATTTTGACTCACAGGTCAAGGGTCGTGAAGCCATGGTGGCAGCAGGGGAAGCAACTGGTCACGTGGCATCCACAGCCAGGAAGCAGTGGTCATGTGGCATCCACAGCCAGGAAGCAGTGGTCACGTAGCATCCACAGCCAGGAAGCAGTGGTCACGTAGCATCCACAGCCGGGGAGCAGTGGTCACGTAGCATCCACAGCCAGGAAGCAGTGGTCACGTAGCATCCACAGCCAGGAAGCAGATAGTGACAGGTGTCCATTCTCAGCTCCCTTTCTCTTTATTCAGTCTGGACCCCCACCTGACACTGCAGCCCACATTCAGGTTGTGTCTTCCCACTTCAATTAACCTAATCTAGAAAATTCTTCCACATGCCCAGAGGTTTGTTCCCATAGTGATTCTAAATCCCATCAGGTTGATAATCAAGATTAACCATTACAGTGAGATATGCATGCCTTTCATTATCATGTGTGCATTTTAAAATATATACACTGCCACTCAGATGAACACTGAAAATTAATTTTCTCTCCTCTGACGGTACCCTGTCCCCAAAGCCTCCACATTTATAGAGTAACCATGGGGAAGGAGAACATCAGTTCAAAGGAATGGAGTCTCTACCAGTATTGGACTCTGTCCCATGGCAAGTGGCTCTCTTTTGGAGAGTACTTAGAAAATCAAGAATCGAGATCTAAAAAGAAAACACAGTATTTATACACAATGGAAGTTTTCTTGGTCACGAAAAAAGAACAAAATTATCTCACTGGCAGTAGATCAATGGAACTGGAGTTCATCACATTAGATGGAATAAGCCAACCCCAAAAGACAGATATTGCATATTTTCTCCTATATGTGTAAATAGATGATGTACTTGAATATATATATATATATATATACTCATTACATGACATGAAAGTAGAAGGCGGCCTATGTGAGAAGAATGGGACCCATAGGATGTAGGATGGACGGTAGGTAGCAGGGTGAAGACGGCCAAGGTGCATGACAGTGTGAATGAAAATGTCATTATGAAACACAGTTTTGTACAATGAATATATGCTAATGAAAAATTTTTAAAATTCAGGGGCTGGAGGAATGGTTAAGAACACTTGCTGTTCTTCCCAGGACCTGGGTTTGATTCCCCAGTACCCACATGGTGGCTAACAACCATCCATAACTCCAGTTTCAGGGAATCTGACACCCTCTTCTGGTCTCTGTGGGTACTGCATGCTCATGGTACACTTACATACATGCAGGTAAAACACTCGTACATATAAAGGAATAAAATAATAAACAATTAAAAAAAATTTTGCTGGGCATAGTGGCACATGCCTTTAATCCTAGCACTTGGGAGGCAGAGGCAGGTGGATCTTTGTGAGTTCAAGGCCAGCCTGGTCTACAGAGTGAGTTCCAGGGCTGGGGCTACAGGAAGACCCTGTCTCAAAAAGACCAATATATATATATATATTTTTTTTTAATTTATTATTTTTTATGTGTATGAGTGTACTATCTGCATGTAGGTTGGTACACCCATGTTGTGCAATGCCGTGGAGGTCAGAAGTGGGGGCGTCGGATTCCCCTGGAACTGGAGTTAAAGACCGTTCTTAGCCACCATGTGGGTGCTGGGAATTGAACCTGGGTCCTCTGCAAGAGCAGTCAGTGCTCTTAACCACTGAGCCATCTCTCCAGTCCCAATAATAAAAAAATTTTTTTAAAGACTGGCAAGATGGCTCAGTGTGTAAAAGTGCTTGCTGTGCAAGCTTTACAACCTGCATTCAATCCCTGCACCCATAGTTGAAATGCCAGCTATAGTGGCACACACCTGTAATCCCAGCACTCCCATAGAGGAGGTCGGCACAGAATCACCCAGAGGCCTGGGGCACAGCAGAAAAGAGACCCTGCCTCAACAAGACAGAAGTGAGAACCATCTCCTGAAAGCTGTCCTCCAACCTCTGCACTCTTGCTGTTGCGTATGTGCGGCTACACACACACACACACATACACACACACCATATACATACACAAACAAATCAATCAATTAATTAATCAAGAAAAATAATCAAGATCCCTCTGGCCACGGTGCCTTCTACCTCCTAAGAACCCCGTTCCCTGCAGGCCTTTTCTACTGGGCTACCACACACTTAAGAAAGACACAATTTAAATGGAAAAAAAATTTGAAGTATGTCATCTCGATTTAGAGAAATACTACTTTTAACACAGATTAAAATATGTTGGCAGAATAAATGAGATGGCTCAGATCTTCTCATTACACTGTCCCAGGGAATTCAAACAGACAAAACTTTCAGAAGAACAAATGCATTAAGTGCTACTACCTCAAGTTTTGACATTAGAAGTTGCATTGAACTGAGCAGCAAGGTGGAGGAACATGAATTCCTTGCAGGGAAGGGAGAAATGTATCTTTTTATTATGAATTCATAAACTAATGTTTGGTAATAAATACACTTACATTTTTATTTTATGTCTATGAGTGTATTGCTTGCCTGTATGTAGGTGCACCCATGTAGTGCAGTGCTCACAAGGTCAGAAGAGGGTATCAGATCCCCTGAAACTGGAGTTATGGATGGTTGTTAGCTACCACCTGGGTGCTGGGATTTGAACCCAGGTCTCCTCCAACAGCACCCAGTGCTCTTAACCACTGAGCAATCTCTCCAGCACCAAAAATATACTTTTTAATAAAGAGATTACCAGGGCTGCAGAGATTAGATGACTCAGCAATTAAGAGCACTTCCTGCTCTTGCAGAGAAGCTGGGTTCATGTCCCAGCCACACAGTGGCTAACAACTACCTGAAACTCCAATTCCAAGGGATCTGATGTCCTCCTCTGGCTCCACAGGCATTGCACACACGTGGTGCACTTACATACATGCAGGCATTGCACACATGTGGTGCACTTACATACATGCAGGCATTGCACACACGTGGTGCACTTACATACATGCAGGCAAAGCACTCACATAAAATAAAAATAATTTTTTTAAAAACATATTATCTCATAAAACAATCGACTGCACAGATGTCCATGACCATAACATTCATTCAAATACATTGGGGTCAGATTTGTTGTACCATAAAGCTGGCCACAGAGCCATGACTATGAACCGTCTTTCTCATTTGCTATGCATGAAAGATGAGGCAAATACACTAAGAACCAAGTGTGCAGCAGACTACTGGACGCCGGTTAGGCAGGGCTCTAACCGACCGAATTAGTGCAGGTGCTAGATGGCTCTGGTTGTCTGACACACCTGGTTAGAGGGAACCTCACTCAGTTGATGAACTATCTCCATTGGATTGCCCTGTGCCCATGTCTGTGTAGCATTCTCTTGATGTTTGAGTGATGTGGGTGGGCCTAGCCCATTGTGGGTGGGCCACCTCTGGACAGGTGGTGGTCCTGTATTACATAAGAAAGCAGGTGGCTGATGGGCTTGCAGAGGACCTGGGTTTGATTCCCAGCACTTACATGGTGGCTAACAACCATCTGTAACTACAGTTCCAAGGGACTCCAACACCCTCTTCTCATTTCCGCAGGCACTGTGTACTTACACCATGCAGGCAATATAATCATATACATAAAATAAAAATGACAAATAAAGGCCAGGCATGGTAATGCACACTTTTAAACCTATTACTTGGGAGGCAGAGGTAGACAGATCTCTGTGAGTTCAAGGCCAGCCTGGTCTACAGAGTGAGTTCCGGGAGAGCCAGAGCTACAGGGAGACCCTGTCTCAAAACAAAACAAAACAAAACAAAACAAAACAAAACAAAATATAACTGACAAAATATTTTTCTTTAAAAAAAAGAAAGCAGGCTGAGCACAGGCCAGAGAGACTCCAGTAAGCAGCGCTCCTCCGTGGTCTGTGCTCCCGGTTCCTGCCCTGGCTCCCCTCGATGATGGGCTGAGCTGTAAGCCTGATAATCCCCTTCCTCCCCAAGTTGGCTTCAGTCAGTGTTTTCATCACAGCAACATGAAAGCAAACTAGAGCAGTAGGGGCAGGGTCCTGAAATGATTATCTCTCTTAATAACCTTTCCGGTATTTTCTGTGACTTTATAGCATTGTATTGCGTGTATTGTATGTATGCGTGTGTGCACACATGTGTATATGTGCATGAGCAGGAGTTTGGATTAGACCTTGTCTTCATCCTTTAAATGACAACCATCCTTTAGAAAGGCATACACTCCTTCTCTCCTACTGGCAGGAAAGGATGGTTGGCAGTACCTGGCTTTACCAGAGAGCCTCCTCCCTCTATCCCTCCTCTGCACCAAACCTGCCCAAGACATCAAGATAGAAATGAACACCGTCAGGGACAGGTACTGAGGACTCGGACATTAAGGGAGACTGTTGCCTGAAGCAGCAGGCTCTTCACAGAACTCAGAGCAGAGCATTGAGCAGCCAGTCCCCGGGAACACTGTGCACCGGAGCAGGGGTGCATGGGTAGCATGCTGCGAGCATGTTCTTGGCAGCACAGCCTCTGGAGCTGAGGCCGGGTCCTTCCAGGGAGCCGTATCCCACACGTCCTCTGGCACACTCATCCTCTGGCACACTCGTCCTCTGGCACATGCATCCTCTGGCACACGCGTCCTCTGGCACACGTATTCTCTGGCACACTCGTCCTCTGGCACATGCGTCAACTGGCACACGCATCAACTGGCACACACATCAACTGGAACACTCATCCTCTGGCACACTGGTCCTCTGGCACACGTGTCCTCTGGCACACTCGTCCTCTGGCACACGCGTCCTCTGGCACACGCATCCTCTGGCACACTCCTCTGGCACACGCATCCGCTGGCACATGCGTCCTCTGGCACACACACCCTCTGGCACACTTCTTCCTGGCAAGAGTACCTGCAGTGGATTCTGCTGCTTACAACTGGGAACTCTGCTGATGATTCCACACACGCATGCATGCATGCATGTGTGTGTGCATGTGTGTGTGAGTGTGTGTGTGTGTGTGTGTGTGTGTGTGTGTGTAAGATAAAGGAAACCTTTGGCTGTTATTCCTCAGGTGACATCCACCTTGTTTCTTGAGACAGGAACTCACTGGCCTGGAGCTCACTGATTAGACTAGAGTGGCTGGCCTGCAAGTCCCAGGTGTCTGCGTGCTGTGCCAACCAGGGTTACATAGCAATACACTGTGTGTGTGTCTGTCTCTCAAAACAAAGCATAAAGCCAGGTGTGATAGCACCTGCCTGTGATCCCAGAATTTAGGAGTCTGAGGCTGGAGGATCACCAGGAGTCCAAGGCCAGCCGGGGAGAGGTCCTGTCTCGGAAGATGCTTCGTGCAGAGAACAAGAGTCTTTGGAGTGCTCAGCCCCAAGTGGGACATCTGTATCACAATGCTCACTCAAAGGCTCAGATAACATCACAGAAGAAGGGGGTGGGAAACTGTACTGTACAAGCCAGAGCGGAACACAAGGAAACTGTGTTGTCTGGACACAACGGGGCAGCTGCACACAGGAACCCACAGCTCTTGCAATGGCAGGCACGAGACCAGCATAAGCCCAAACTGGACAAAACCCTAGCATGGAGGGGAGAGGCGGACAGGAAGCCCAGCCCTAGCTGTGCAATTGACAGCTGCTAGGAGAGAGTCAGTTTTCCTGAAAGATGTGACACTGGACAGGTTGACCAGGCTCCAGGGGATGAACCCACAACCCAAGAGTATTCGGGGAATGCAAATTAGACTCAACAGGCCTCGGGAAAAAGAGGACATGAAGTGGGGGATGAGATGAGGAGGTGGAGGTGTACCTGAGAGGAGACGGCAGAGAGGGTCTGAATAGGATCAGAATACATGGTATGAAATTCTTAAAGAATCAATATAAAAATTATTTTTTAAAAGTAATTTAGTCTAGGGGCTGGAGAGATGGCCTAGCAGTTAGGAGCTCCAACTGTTCTCGCAGAGGACCTGGGTTCAATTCCCACACCCACATGGCGGCTGAGAACCGTCTTTAACTCCAGTTCCAGGGGAATCCGACGCCTTCTTCTGACCTCCGCGGCATTGCACAACATGGCTGCACATGCAGACAGTACATTCATACACATAAAAAATAAATAAAATTCAAACAAAAGTAATTTAGTCTATCAATACTGGGAAGACTAGAAAATCTGCTGGGCATATAGAAGCTTGCCCAGCAAACAGGGAACTGGGTCTTCTGGCCACACAGCCACCTGCCCACCCATTCAGTGCAGAGGCTTCTGAGCACTGGTAACCACGGACAGTGCAGCTTGCAGGCAGAGACTGTGTGTTCCAGATTCTCCTTGGCATCTGCCTGAGAGTTACTGGGTTTCGCAGTAATGATGAGATTCCACTTGTCTGTAAAGTCTCGTGACACAGAGGACACCTTTTGCCCTATGAGAACTGCTCGAGGAAAAGCCGTGGTAGCAGCTTTCTGGGGAAAGGGGCTGCTGACGGAGGACAGCGACACATGGGACTGGCCAAACATTTGTGCACCATTTTGTTTCCTGTTCTTGCTGGGGCTCTGGAGGCGTCACTGTAACAAGTTAGGGAAGACAGGAAGGGAGAGCAGAGAAGAGGAGGTCAGAGATGCCTGGTCGGGCACAGGTCCTGCAGGTCCTGGAGGTCCTGGAGGTCCTAGGGGTCCTGGAGGGAGGACCATCGCTGCTCTGTGTCTAGCCACCAGATCCCTTGACTCTTAGAACTTGTTTCCTACCATACAAAGTGGGCAGCTCTCTGAAGCTCACTCACAGGATTCAGGCTTTATCTCATGGACAGGAAGGGATCTTCCTTAAGTGGGGAGAAATACAACAAGAAATGAAAGGGAGAGCTGGAACTGAGACACGCCCCCAGGAGTCCCGCACCCCAGTCATCTAAGGCCCACTCAGGAGTCGGGGCCAGGCCCCCTGTCACCCAGCCAGGCAGCACCCCACACTTGGGCTGCAGTTTCTTTACCTGAGGTCCACTAAGGGCTTCCTCCCAAGGACGGGGGGGGGCACACAGACGGGATGGGGGACGTGACACAACCTGTGTTGGGAGTGAGTATGTATTCTTCCTAGAATCTTGTTTGAAAGCATCAAATGCTTTAAAAAAAAAAACAATAAAAGAAACCTTCAGAAGTAAGACTCTCTGAACAGAAATCCAGCCATCGGTCCTGTGATTTCCAGTGTGTTTCCCAATTGCCAAGGTTGGAACTGGCCCAAGTGATCTTTCTCCAAATAAGATGAATCCATGGGGCTGGAGAGATGGCTCAGCAGTTAAGAGCACCGACTGCTCTTGCAGAGGACCCAGGTTCGAATCCCAGCACCCACATGGTGGCCTAAGAACCATCTTGGGCCAGGAGTGGTGGCACATGACTTTAATCCCAGCACTTGGGAGGCAGAGGCAGACAGATCTCTGTGAGTTCAAGGTCAGCCTGGTCTACAGCTCCAGGCCTGCTGGGACTAAAGGGAGAGACCCTGTCTCAAAAGATAAAAAATGAATCTTATGGCTGGAAGGAATGCCACATAGATGGATGTGTGACTTGGGGCCTTGTTACCTGAGACTGCCCATGAGGACCGCTTAACGCTCGTCAGCTCGGCCCTACAGACGCTTCAGACCTACTTTATTTACTGTCCAGGACTGACATAACAAGTATCTTTACAAAAAAATTAGTTACTAGTTTGTGCCCACAGTGACCCAAAGAAAACTGAGTTGATTTGGGGGGATTATGCAGTTCAGTTTTCCACACTTTTGTCTTCCTCTAGAACAGCACCCTGCTATGTAACTGGCCTCTTTGCAGAGGGTCACAGAAACTCTCTTTTATTCTCGGATATAAGGAATAAAGATGAGTCTTTTCTGTAAAGAACTGAATAAAGTGTGAAATATTGAAGCCAAAAAAAGCAGGATTATAAGAATGGTATTTAAAAAATGCCCATAGTATATTTATCAACTTGTAGGTAGGTAGGTAGGTAGACAGATATAGATAAATAAACAGATATAGATAGATAATAGATAGATAGATAGGTAGATAGATAGATAGGTGGACTGGTTGTAGATATATGGAAATATATCAGTGTAGGCACAACTTCTATTTAAGCTAAACACTGATTCAGGGAAGGCTCTCAACCGCCTTCTGAAGTCCTTCCTTCCTTCCTGCTACCCTGCCTAGGGAGCTATGGCTATGAGGTTAGATTACCACATGATGGCGCTGTGAGTCATTTTCAAATTCCAATGTAGCCTAGAAAATATGGGGGAAAAGATCTGTCAGGAGACTACTCTAGAAGTCCAGATGAGATAGTTGGAGGGTTCAAGGGAAGAGCTTGTCACAGGTGAGTGTGAGAGCAGGGTCTTCGGGTGCAGAGAACAGCAGGGGGGCAGGTCAAGGGCTGGGAGGGGCACTGCTCTGCCAGGAAGTGGACAGGGGCTGGTGGCATTTCGTTCCTGGCTGTCTGCCTGTCCTTGTGCTGGCTCTCCACTTCTCAGCCTAGAGATCACTTTCCGGGAGACTTAAGTCAGAGGGTGGGCGGGGGAGGGGGTCAAGCAGGCATGGTCCCGCCTAGGCAGATGGAGGGCATTGTAAGCGCTGCCCTGTGGATTCGTGGTGGGAGGCAGCAACAGCCGGTCATGTGATAAAAGAAGCTGAGTGACTGTATTTTAGCTTTCTGAGACCTCTTGCTGAGTCTCATTAATAGCTCTACCTGTACCTTGCTTTCAAGAACCTACTGGAATAAATGTAAGAGGACCACCTGAGCAGATCTACACACGTTCAATATATCCATCCATACAGACACACAACACCAAACCAGGAAAATATATCCGTCACCAATGTTTGTGTATAAATGAATGATTGTTCATTTAATTGATGGCCACTATCCTAAATGATTGGTAATATAGAAACATCTGCATTTTGGAAGCCAGGAAAGGGATTTATTTGATTTATGATCTTGGCTCTTTGATCTGGCAGCAGACATAAACTTTAAAGTTGGTCTTAACACCTCTGTGTATTATTTAACAAGCTCTATTTGCTCCAAATGCAGGCTAATCCACCGAGCATTTTTTTACCGGGTGTCTGGGTGTTGGTTAGCATTCGCTGGCTGGAGCACAGGGAGGGAGCTACATGCAGCCTTGGGGATGTGCTTTTTTGCATTGACCACAGCACACAGTCGATACGAAGCCAGCCCCATCTGCCCTACACAGCCTGCTCCAGGACATCTGTTGAACCTGTCAGTCAGGAGTGTTCACTGACTACAAACACCTCTAGCTCGTGCTGGAAATGGAGCATGGAACATAACATTTAGGCATAAATGGCTTTGCTCTCCCTGCTGCTTTGAATTATGCTCACCATTAAGTGAGAGCTGAGGAGGGCACAATCTCCTCAAAATGATACTTACGAAAGGAAACTTGTATTAAGCACCAAATTCCCCAAGGACATATGGTCTGAGGAATTTCTCTGTGGCTGAAGCCAAAAGAAATGGCCAGGGACCAGATCAGAGAGAAAAGAATGGCTGCTCCTCCCTACTCCCTCGGACCACAGCCCACCCATGATTCGCTGAGTCGTCCTAACTGGGCACACTATTTTCCCTTTTTTTTTGAGATAGGGTCTAATATATCCCAGGCTAGCCTCAAAGTCACTCTATAGCTGAGAATGGCCTTGAACTTTTGATCCTCCTGTCCTTACCTCTCAAGAGCCGAGATTACACGCATGGATCATCATACCTGGTTTATTAGGTGCTGGGGATTGAACCCAGGGCCTCCAGCATGCCAGGCATGTACTCTACCAAAGTGACCTACATTTTAAACCTACCTCCTCTCTCTTTTTGAGACAGGGTCTTTCTAGGTAGCCCAGATTGACCTTAACTCATGGAAATCCTCCTACCTGTTTCCCAAATGCTGGGATTACAGCTCTGATCTAGCAAACATTGGGAGACATAAAAGACGTAGTAACAACATGCAGACACCAGGTGGCAGTAGGGACACACCAATATTAGACTAAGTTTCTCCTGTTGTTCTCTAGGGCAGATGGAAACTCCAGGCACTGAACTCGGCCGCCTTCTTGTAATATTTACTTTTACTGTTCTTTTCTCGGATGGTGGGATGACTGAAAACGATGTGAAAGATGAGACTCTAGTCCTGCTCCAGATGCGTTGCAAACAGGCCCCAAGACAGAGGTCATGAAAAGACAGCTGGGACATAAAGGCTTAGTTACTAAAGAATTCATGGGGCTGGAGAGATGGTCAGTGGTTAAGAGCACTGGTTGCTCTTTCAGAGGACCCGGGTTCGATTCCCAGCACCCACATGGCAGCTAACGACTATCTGTAACTCCAGTTCCAGAGGATCTGATGCTCTCTTCTGACCTCTGTGAGCACTGCACAGCACAGCACAGGTGCACTTACATGCAGGCAAACATATACAAAATAAATAAAAAATAAAATATAAAATAAAATAAACATAATAATTTTTTAAAAGAACTTAGGTCAAAGGCATGGACTATAGCCACGATATCAGGGTCTATGAACTTTCTGTTAAGAGATAGCTTTGCAGATAGTAAAACCTGCCAGCTTCGCAGCCTGAAGATGCCCGTGCCAACTACTCAGACCAGCCAATGAAGTACACGAGGCACCAGAGACAGCACAAGAACAAGTGGATGAGCCTATGTTCCAATAAAACTTTGTTTATAGAAACAAGTGTTGGGCCAAACTTGGCCCATGGCTTATAATTTATTAAGTCTTACATTAAGCGACCAGAAACCTCCATCTTACTTGGTTAGCTGTGTCCCATGTACACATCTTTCTTGACTAATGATGGACCCACTGGAAGTCAGAAATAAACTAAAAATGTACTGAGATGACTCAGTAGGAAAGGTGTCTGCTACCAAGCCTTATGATCTGAGCTTGATCCCTGAAACCTGCACGGTGGAAGGTCAGAATGCATTGTGCAAACTATCATCTCTCTGTCTCTGTCACACACAATAAAAATGTAATAAAAAATTTACAACTGTATTGATAACCCCTAGCCTACCTGACGTCCCAGCTTAACAACACGGAGCACTGCAGTGCCAGCTGCTCCCCCTAGTGGCTGACAGGCACCATCAGCATTGGGAGAGAAGATGTGATCCCCATGGCCAGCTCAGGAAAGACCAGATTTCAAACTACAGTTTCTATTGAATCTGTAAATGAATAAAGTAAATGAAGTGGAACCAACACAAGGTGGCCATCTGCCGAGCAGCCCCTTCCCCGGTTCCTCTCAGTCCCCTTTTCAGCCCTGTCCACAGGGCCAGATGCTTTACTTGTGGCTCTGTTACCTGACTTTGGAATGTCTCTTCTAAATGAACAAAATTTGGGGTGTGCATTTAAAACGCTTCCTCTGCTGGGTCTCCCTTATTCCTCTCCTGGGCACAGATCCCTTACTTGCGAACTACTAAAGTTCATACGTGAATAGTAAGCAGTTCCATGGCTGAATTCTTCCTGCTGCACCACTGGCTGCTTCCCAGCTCCCCAAGCCATTCCAGGGCTTGCATGAGGGCCGTGGGGGTGGCAGGCCTCAGCCAGCGTGAGGGATGTGCCTGGTCCTCAGCCTGTCTCAATCAAATCCCGACCTCTGTCCAGTAAGCACTGGGGAATTCTATCTCAGGGGTATCTATCTACCAGCCCCGAGAATGTTTGGGTTCCCACAGCAATTGCTTACTGCGTTCTCTGGCCTCATTATCCGCACTTAGCCCAGCTGGATGCCCTCATGCTCCATGAAAATGCACACTCTGACTGTGAAAGGCTTGCCCTGCTCCCCTGGATTGCCTGGATGGTCTGGCCTCTGTGAATCCCCTGGAGCTTAGGCTGCGCTGATCTTAGTGCTGCTTCTGGCTTTAGATACCTACTCATGAATTACACTGCTGCTCCTGCTAATGATGATCAATTAGAACTGAGGTTCGACAATGTAGCCTGGACCCTGGAGTATGCATCCTTTCTCTATGGCATAGCACAGATCGACTCTGGGAAGCATGAGCACGTGTGGGGAGAGAGCTCAGTGAGGAGAGCCCTTGCTGTGTAAATGTGAGAAACTAAGTCTGGGTCTCTAAAAAAAAATCTGAATATGGTCGCCAGTCTGAAATCTCAGCCATTCTATACAGGATGGGAGGTGGAGACTGCAGAATCCTAGAAACTGTCAGTCCAGCTAGCCTGGTGTATGCAATGAAAACCAAGAGACCCCATCTCAAAGAAGGAGGAAGGTGAGGACCAACACCGAGGGTTGTCTTCTGATCTCCACAGGCATGCTGTGGTATACACACGTGCACAAGCGTGCACACGTACACACACACACACACACACACACACGATCACTAGAATAAAAAGAACATACTTTCTTTTTTCTGAATTGAGTGATTTTTTTTTTTTTTTTCTTTTCAAGACAGGGTCTCCCTGCAGCCCCAGCTGTCCTGGAACTCACTCTGTAGACCAGGCTGGCCTTGAACTCACAAAGATCTGCCTGCCTCTGCCTCCCGAGTGCTAGGATTAAAGGTGTGCGCCACCACGCCTGGCTTATTCTCTTTATTTTTAACATCATGAAACTATATCTTTAAGGACTAAGAACATACTTTCAAATTCCTGGAGTAGGAGTCTGGAATGTGTGGTCTATATTCCATTCACCTTTCGTCCATATTCTTAACAAGCATCAGAAGAGGCCATGTACCACCCTTGACTCTGGTTTTGCCTCTCTCCTCATAGTTCAGACGTGTTTTACCTTTAATAACACTCTGGGCTGCTGCTGCCAGCAACGCATGACGTTCATGGTCATCCAGGAGTCTGCTTCCCTCCCTTTAAAAAGATTTATTATTTTATGTGTATGAATGTATTGTTTGCATGTAGGTTGATGTACTTGTATCATTCAATGACCATGGAGGTCAAAAGAGAGTGTTGGATCCCCTGGGACTGGAGTTATAGGCAGTTGTTAGCCACCATGTGGGTGCTGGAAATTGGACCTGGGTCCTCTGCAAGAGCAGCCAGTGTTCCTAACCTCTGAGCCATCTCTCCAGCCCAACCTCATGTATCTTTAATAAATCATTTTTTAAATTTTAGATAAACTTTAACTATGCAGAAAAACTCAGACAGCACAGCCAGTTCCTGTATACCCTATACCCAGTTCCCCAGATCCTGTATGTGTATGTGTGTATAGTTAGTCCATGTTGCATGTACTGTGCTGATTTCAGGTAGCATCCTCAGATGCTCTCTATCTTATATTTTTTGGGATGGAGTCCCTCAGTCAACCTACAGCCCAAAGTTTGGCTAAACTGACGGGCTGGCTGGGATCCTTAGGTCTCCAGTCCTCAATTCTAAGATCACAGGTGTATGCCACCATGCTCTACTATTTATACAGTGCTGGGGATCTGAACTCAGGTCATCCTTAGCAAGCAAGCACACATAGCAAGCGTGTTACCCACTGAGCTATCTCTGTATCCTTTCAGCTCCCCAGAAGAGGGCGCTGGATCTTCTGGAACTGGAGTGGCGGATGGTTGTTAGCTAACATGTAGGTGCTGGGAAATGAACCTGGGTCCTCTGGAAGAGCAGTAAGTGCTCTTAACTCCTGAGTTGTCTCTCTGGCTCCAGCGCCACAATATTTAACGTTTACATATAATGGTGCGTTTGTCTCAAATGAGGAGCCCATACTGACACATACTGCAGAGCAGACTTAGATCTTGCCAGCTTCTGCTAATGTCCTCAGGATCCCAACCAGGACAGCACCTTGCATTCCATCTCTCTGGCTGGTCCATGGAGCTCGATGTTTTTCTCACATGGTTTATTATTCCTCTAGTTTTGCAGATGTGACTTTTCCTCAGTGGTGATGTGTTTTCTTACCTGATTCTGTCTCTATTTTATTTGTCACTTTAGTGTAATCTAAGCGTCTGCCTCTAGGCAACTGGTATACTTGGTCAGTGGTAGAATTCTTCAGTCTGATCATTACATTTGTTTCCACGGAAGCCTGAAAAGTATCTATATCCTAGACTCATTTTTGGTTAATTTCTTTATTTGGCATTTCTTGGGGTGAGATACAAAGATTATGAATTTATACTCTACAGCCTTGTGCAATGCAATGTCAGGTTCTGATATCTTAAGGATAATTTGCCTTATTTTACAGCCTCTCTCTGCATCCCAGAGCCCAGAGAGGACTTATTTGTGAAAGTTCCTGGACCAGAGGGAGAGTTTTATAGTCCCTTAATAGAGAGGCAGGATCTCCTATCCCTGACCTCTGCTCTGTCTGTGTTAGCTCCAGCAAGCCAAGGCACTTGAACTGTATTCATCTGAACCTCTTCTGGGGTCTCAGGCTACTTTTCCCCTTTACATGAGCATCTGGAATTACTCCTTGGATACAATCTTTGTTCTTTGCTTTCTTTGCAATGAACATCCGCATCACCCTAGGGTACCATGATAGCAATGGCACAGTTTGAGCTCCTTAGAAGACTTTCATCATTCAAACTGTGTTTCCACAGAAGCTGGTATGATGTGAGGCACAGAGCAGTGTTCACTAAAGAGTGGATAGATGAATGAGTAGAGATCAAGAGAGCTCAGAAGAAGGCTCAGCATCCACAGCATCCACCGGAGCCTAAACAAGGCACTGGTAGAGTTGAGGAGACTCAGAACAGACAGGGACAGGTACAGAGTCCCCTTGTCCAGTCACCCTATCTGAGGTGGTTTGAATGGAAACGTCCCCCTGCCGGGTGTGGTGGCGCACACCTTTAATCCCAGCACTTGGGAGGCAGAGGCAGGCGGATCTTTGTGAGTTCAAGGCCAGCCTGGTCTACAGAATGAGTTCCAGGACAGCCGGAGCTACAGGGAGACCCTGTCTCAAAAAGACCAAAAAAAAAAAAAAAAGAAAAGAAAATATCCCCCAAAGGGCCCAAGTATTTGGTTATTTTGTCTCCAGTTCATGGTGCTGTTTTGGGAGGTTTTAGGAGGTGTGGCCTTACAGCAATTTGCCAGCAGTTGTGCCAAAACCCACACAGCCCAAGGCTCCCACCATCCAGCTGAGGGGGGCTTGTATGTACAATCAAGTTGATCAAATAAGTGTCCAGTCTATATTGCTGTAGTTTCACCATTCACCCCAATCACAGCCCTTACATTCTACCATGCCCCCTCTTATGCAGATTGTTCCCTAGGCTTAGAAAAGGGGCACAGGGGGACAAGAAGCAAAACAGTCTACTTTCTCTGGAGATGTCGTTTTGGACTCTGAACAGTTCTGGATGTTTCCTATCATGAGTCTGATTCTTTGGGAACTAAACTCTCCCTTTTTAAATTCCCTTGGTCATGGTGTTTTATCATAGCATCAGAAAACTAACTGATACTCCACCCCACCTCTTGTTGCCCTGTTTAACCCTGGGGACATCACACTTTCACCAGCAGCTTATCTAACACACATCTGTGTTTAGCATCCTACAGTTGACACCTTCTACCAAGATGGGAAGGACCTAACACAATTTATCTTGCAAAAGTTGCGCTCTCTGTCTGATCTAAGGCAAGACCCAGCCGCGGTGTATGGAAGCCCCTGCAGACCTCCTCCTTAGCCCCCTTTCTTTTCTGGACTCCACACTGGCTCAAAACCTCCACTACAAGAAGACATCCAGAAGCCACATCTTTGGAGTTCATTATATAACGTACACACAGGCCTGACCATGGGTTGGGCCTCCAAGACCTATAGGATCACAGGCACTGTCTGCTCAGCCTGTAGTTCATCAAATCTTTCTCTTGTGGCTGCTGGGGGGCAGCTCTAACTTGCCACTACCCACCCTGGTCCCTCTCCTCTCATGAAAGTCCATCTCGAGGTTGAGGAGAGAGCAAACAAGCCTTGCCTAGGGGCCGCTGTGTTTATCACCCAAGAGAAGGAGAAACACCTTCCAGGTATTTGATGGAAGAAGCTGAATGGTAAACTTCTCATGGGTTTTCAAGTAGGAAAGATGGACTGAAGGTTTGGGGTGTCCTCTCCCCCTTTTCCTTGTCTATAGACCCCCCTCCCCATATCCTGTGATTGCAGTAGCAGTTGTGGAGGTAGTACATCTCCAACAATTCTGTCCTCTGGCTATCACAATGGGTGGTCTGGGGCACCTAAGAAGCCGGCAGTGGTGCCAACATAGCAGAGGGTCTCATGCAGCAGAAAGCAAGGAGACCTAGTCCCCCCCACCCCACCCCAGCTGGAAGGTCCTGTAGTGGGTGATGGAACTCAGCGAGAATGGGTTGGGTCCAGGAAAGGAGAGAAGCGTTAGAGACGCCTTGTTCAACTTCCTTCAGAAACATGAACAAAGACTAGCTGAAAGAGCACTGACAGTAGAGAGGACTATCAGAGCTGTTGCTGAGATGCCACAGGGGCTACAGTGCGTCAGACAGAGCCTGGCCTCTGAGTCCACTGCCTGGGGCATGGCTGTCTCTTGTAGGCACTGACCTCTTAGGGTACATGTGGTTTCTTCCTGTGTTTTCAGAGAGCCTGGCCTTTGAAGGTTTGTAGTCAGCCCCCAGGGCTCTCAGCCCAGGGACACCTGACCCTGGAGGTTGTCATGGTCTGATGAAGATCCAAATGGCTGTGCCAAGGGGCAGAGAGCCAAGCCTGCCCTCCCCTAGTCTGTTTGGACAGAGCAGCCTATGGGGTGTCATGAGTCATCATTAGCTCTTGTTTTGGGTGACATTTCTTAGGTTCTAAAGGCCCTTCCTTCTGTCATCTACCCTTTATTTGATTTTCACAAAAGGCATCATTTTTACATAATGAAGTAGTCTTGATAATGACTGGGAGTCCACGAGGCAGGCAGAGGGTTTAGAACAGAACACATTTCACCCTGAGCACACTAATCCCCAGCACACGATCGGGGCTTTAAGGAGTGAACACATCTCTTAACACGCAGTCTTAGAATTCAGTGGCCACGGTAAGTGCATTTAACCTGCAGAACTCCATGTCATGTGGGGACACAGATGCAAGGGGTGATGGAGATTCAGTCTTCATGGAGTGTAAAGAGGACTCATTGCAAAGTAGAAAAGAGGTGATGGGAGAAATCTGCTCCTGACACTCCCGGCCTGTGGACACAGAGCTGGTCATCATGGGGGGGGGTACATTTACATGGTCGGGGAGCAGAAGAGCTCTGGACTGCACAGTCTGAAGGCAATGCAAAGGGCTGGTGTCCTCAACCATCTGACTTGGACTCTGTGTGTGTGTGTGTGTGTGTGTGTGGACTACAGAACAACTCCAGGTGTTAATTCCCCAGGTGTTGTCCACTGCTTATTGTTGTTTTGAGACAGGGGCTCTTCCTTACCTGGAACTCACTGATTAGGCAAGAGTGGCTGGATAGCTGAGCCAGCAGAGCCTCCTGCCTCTGCCTCCCTGTGCCTCGCCATGCCCAGCTTTACTTTCTCCCCTACAGGTTCTGGGAATGGAACTCAGGTCCTCAAGCTTGCACAGCAAGTGCTTTACCAACTGAGCCTCAAATTATATTTTTGCCTCCTTGTGAACGCAGGTGCTTTTAGACAGCGTGTGTTAAGTTTCCTTTGGTGCTTCCCGTCCCAGGCTGTCTTCACTGATTTGCCACACCTGTCCTTGTTCCCTGCCCCGACCCAGTCTACTGGAGACAGCTGACTCTGTGACCCTTGGATGGAAGGGTCCATCTTGTACTCGTCATGGCTTTGTGGGCATTGTGGACCACATGGAGTTCACCTCCATGATGTTTAAAGGACATCATATGATTCCACAGATGTAACCTTCTCAAGGCCCTGTGTGACTCAGTGGAAGTAGATGGGAGGAGGGAGTTACCAGGCCTGATGGTCTATAAAGGAGGGGAAAAATGATGTTGAGGATGACAGTGCTTTTCAGTTGGATAGCAGGTGGCACAGGGTCCACAGGGCAGAGACGGCGCCAGTAAGTTCACCCTGGAAATGCTGAGTGTGGAGATCTCTGAGACAGCCCTGCGGATGACTGGGAGGCAGCAGCCCCACAGGACCATGCTCAAGTCCGGCTGGAGACGGCTATGGATGCCACTAGCAAACAGGTCATGGGAAGGGAGGCAGTTGCCCAAGGAGTGTGTGGGAAAGCATGCTCCAGGGACAGACCTCGGGGACACTGACACTGGAGGAGAATGGGCAGAGGGGCCCCTGGAAGGGCCAAGAGGAGGAAACCAGGAAAGCCCAGTAACAAGGGGAAAAGGGGGCTTTTCAAAAAAGAGGGATCTGCTTAGAGCATCTATTGTTGTCTTTGCTATTAAGACCATAGTCTTAATAAATTACACATGCTTGGAATACCACATCTGATTAGACCTTGGTTTGGCACAAACCTGCATATGTGATTGAGCACCTTGCTCAGGTATGAACTTCCCCTGACCCCATGGCTCTTGCCACCAAGGGGCCGAGGATGCTTAGCACCCATGTAGCAGCAGCTGACCCAAGTATCACACAGATCCAAAGCACCACGGGGTGTGAGGGCCATGCTCTAGGCTCCAGGCTGGCTTACCTCGCGCTCTCGAAGGTGGCAGATGCCGTCTTTTCTATTGCCCCAAATCCAACTCCAACAGCCAGACCCTCTGAAATAGAAAGAGGAAGATACGGGGGAATTAGGGATCACTTCCCAGGGAGGAATGCCCTGTCAGGCAAGGTGCTTTAGGTACCAAGTAACAGAAAGTCAACATAACAGTAGCCTTTTTAAACTAGGCTCAAAAATCCAGCCCAACCCATTTGCTGTGTTGTTATGCCCTGAATCCAAGACCCTCGCAGACCAACAGACACTGATGCAAGGGCAGAGAATCTTTTCATTAACCAGCTTAAGCCAGGGCTGTTCCCGAACCTGGCGCAGCAAGACTGGGAAGAGCCCCGAGGCTCCGTACAAGCACTCAATTTAAAGGGAAAGATCGCAAGCAGGGGGGTTTCCAAGCCTTGGTGTTACAGGGTTGGTGGGCTTGTATAACTCAGCAAAAACATGCATGGGGGTAGGCTGTGAGTTTGGCAGGCTTGTAAGAGCCCTGAGGGTGGAGGGTGAAGGGAGACAGGATTCATGGTATATTTCCCAGGAGTGTGTGTGTGTGTGTGTGTGTGTGTGTGTGTGTGTGAGAGAGAGAGAGAGAGAACAAGAGAAGGGGTTAGAATTGACTGTCAATATGATGGGATTTAGAATCACCATTAGATCTCTGGGTACATCTGGGAGGGTTCATTTAGATTGGGTTAGTTGAAGCAGGAAGACCCACCCTAAATGTGGGCAGGACTTTTCCATGGCCTGGAGGTCTCAGACTAAATAAAAGGAGAAGGTGAGCTGAGCACAAGGGTTCATCTTCCTCTTCTTCCCGACTGCGGATGCAACGTGAGGAGGTGCCTCATGCTCCGGCTGCAACCCCATCCCCAACAAGATGGTGTGCTTCTTGGACCACATCCATACCAGGAGCCTTGTTCAACTTCCTTCAGAAACATGAACAAAGACTAGCTGAAAGAGCACTGACAGTAGAGAGGACTATCAGAGCTGTTGCTGAGATGCCACAGGGGCTACAGTGCGTCAGACAGAGCCTGGCCTCTGAGTCCACTGCCTGGGGCATGGCTGTCTCTTGCAGGCACTGACCTCTTAGGGTACATGTGGTTTCTTCCTGTGTTTTCAGAGAGCCTGGCCTTTGAAGGTTTGTAGTCAGCCCCCAGGGCTCTCAGCCCAGGGACACCTGACCCTGGAGGTTGTCATGGTCTGATGAAGATCCAAATGGCTGTGCCAAGGGGCAGAGAGCCAAGCCTGCCCTCCCCTAGTCTGTTTGGACAGAGCAGCCTATGGGGTGTCATGAGTCATCATTAGCTCTTGTTTTGGGTGACATTTCTTAGGTTCTAAAGGCCCTTCCTTCTGTCATCTACCCTTTATTTGATTTTCACAAAAGGCATCATTTTTACATAATGAAGTAGTCTTGATAATGACTGGGAGTCCACGAGGCAGGCAGAGGGTTTAGAACAGAACACATTTCACCCTGAGCACACTAATCCCCAGCACACGATCGGGGCTTTAAGGAGTTAACACATCTCTTAACACGCAGTCTTAGAATTCAGTGGCCACGGTAAGTGCATTTAACCTGCAGAACTCCATGTCATGTGGGGACACAGATGCAAGGGGTGATGGAGATTCAGTCTTCATGGAGGGTAAAGAGGACTCATTGCAAAGTAGAAAAGAGGTGATGGGAGAAATCTGCTCCTGACACTCCCGGCCTGTGGACACAGAGCTGGTCATCATGGGGGGGGGTACATTTACATGGTCGGGGAGCAGAAGAGCTCTGGACTGCACAGTCTGAAGGCAATGCAAAGGGCTGGTGTCCTCAACCATCTGACTTGGACTCTGTGTGTGTGTGTGTGTGTGTGTGTGTGTGTGTGTGTGTGTGTGTGGACTACAGAACAACTCCAGGTGTTAATTCCCCAGGTGTTGTCCACTGCTTATTGTTGTTTTGAGACAGGGGCTCTTCCTTACCTGGAACTCACTGATTAGGCAAGAGTGGCTGGATAGCTGAGCCAGCAGAGCCTCCTGCCTCTGCCTCCCTGTGCCTCGCCATGCCCAGCTTTACTTTCTCCCCTACAGGTTCTGGGAATGGAACTCAGGTCCTCAAGCTTGCACAGCAAGTGCTTTACCAACTGAGCCTCAAATTATATTTTTGCCTCCTTGTGAACGCAGGTGCTTTTAGACAGCGTGTGTTAAGTTTCCTTTGGTGCTTCCCGTCCCAGGCTGTCTTCACTGATTTGCCACACCTGTCCTTGTTCCCTGCCCCGACCCAGTCTACTGGAGACAGCTGACTCTGTGACCCTTGGATGGAAGGGTCCATCTTGTACTCGTCATGGCTTTGTGGGCATTGTGGACCACATGGAGTTCACCTCCATGATGTTTAAAGGACATCATATGATTCCACAGATGTAACCTTCTCAAGGCCCTGTGTGACTCAGTGGAAGTAGATGGGAGGAGGGAGTTACCAGGCCTGATGGTCTATAAAGGAGGGGAAAAATGATGTTGAGGATGACAGTGCTTTTCAGTTGGATAGCAGGTGGCACAGGGTCCACAGGGCAGAGACGGCGCCAGTAAGTTCACCCTGGAAATGCTGAGTGTGGAGATCTCTGAGACAGCCCTGCGGATGACTGGGAGGCAGCAGCCCCACAGGACCATGCTCAAGTCCGGCTGGAGACGGCTATGGATGCCACTAGCAAACAGGTCATGGGAAGGGAGGCAGTTGCCCAAGGAGTGTGTGGGAAAGCATGCTCCAGGGACAGACCTCGGGGACACTGACACTGGAGGAGAATGGGCAGAGGGGCCCCTGGAAGGGCCAAGAGGAGGAAACCAGGAAAGCCCAGTAACAAGGGGAAAAGGGGGCTTTTCAAAAAAGAGGGATCTGCTTAGAGCATCTATTGTTGTCTTTGCTATTAAGACCATAGTCTTAATAAATTACACATGCTTGGAATACCACATCTGATTAGACCTTGGTTTGGCACAAACCTGCATATGTGATTGAGCACCTTGCTCAGGTATGAACTTCCCCTGACCCCATGGCTCTTGCCACCAAGGGGCCGAGGATGCTTAGCACCCATGTAGCAGCAGCTGACCCAAGTATCACACAGATCCAAAGCACCACGGGGTGTGAGGGCCATGCTCTAGGCTCCAGGCTGGCTTACCTCGCGCTCTCGAAGGTGGCAGATGCTGTCTTTTCTATTGCCCCAAATCCAACTCCAACAGCCAGACCCTCTGAAATAGAAAGAGGAAGATACGGGGGAATTAGGGATCACTTCCCAGGGAGGAATGCCCTGTCAGGCAAGGTGCTTTAGGTACCAAGTAACAGAAAGTCAACATAACAGTAGCCTTTTTAAACTAGGCTCAAAAATCCAGCCCAACCCATTTGCTGTGTTGTTATGCCCTGAATCCAAGACCCTCGCAGACCAACAGACACTGATGCAAGGGCAGAGAATCTTTTCATTAACCAGCTTAAGCCAGGGCTGTTCCCGAACCTGGCGCAGCAAGACTGGGAAGAGCCCCGAGGCTCCGTACAAGCACTCAATTTAAAGGGAAAGATCGCAAGCAGGGGGGTTTCCAAGCCTTGGTGTTACAGGGTTGGTGGGCTTGTATAACTCAGCAAAAACATGCATGGGGGTAGGCTGTGAGTTTGGCAGGCTTGTAAGAGCCCTGAGGGTGGAGGGTGAAGGGAGACAGGATTCATGGTATATTTCCCAGGAGTGTGTGTGTGTGTGTGTGTGTGTGTGTGTGTGTGTG
>VZQC01009288.1:15930-58474 GCA_009823505.1 Rhizomys pruinosus | reverse complement strand
ATGGAGATTCAGTCTTCATGGAGTGTAAAGAGGACTCATTGCAAAGTAGAAAAGAGGTGATGGGAGAAATCTGCTCCTGACACTCCCGGCCTGTGGACACAGAGCTGGTCATCATGGGGGGGGGTACATTTACATGGTCGGGGAGCAGAAGAGCTCTGGACTGCACAGTCTGAAGGCAATGCAAAGGGCTGGTGTCCTCAACCATCTGACTTGGACTGTGTGTGTGTGTGTGTGTGTGTGTGTGGACTACAGAACAACTCCAGGTGTTAATTCCCCAGGTGTTGTCCACTGCTTATTGTTGTTTTGAGACAGGGGCTCTTCCTTACCTGGAACTCACTGATTAGGCAAGAGTGGCTGGATAGCTGAGCCAGCAGAGCCTCCTGCCTCTGCCTCCCTGTGCCTCGCCATGCCCAGCTTTACTTTCTCCCCTACAGGTTCTGGGAATGGAACTCAGGTCCTCAAGCTTGCACAGCAAGTGCTTTACCAACTGAGCCTCAAATTATATTTCTGCCTCCTTGTGAACGCAGGTGCTTTTAGACAGCCTGTCCCAGGCTGTCTTCACTGATTTGCCACACCTGTCCTTGTTCCCTGCCCCGACCCAGTCTACTGGAGACAGCTGACTCTGTGACCCTTGGATGGAAGGGTCCATCTTGTACTCGTCATGGCTTTGTGGGCATGGTGGACCACATGGAGTTCACCTCCATGATGTTTAAAGGACATCATATGATTCCACAGATGTAACCTTCTCAAGGCCCTGTGTGACTCAGTGGAAGTAGATGGGAGGAGGGAGTTACCAGGCCTGATGGTCTATAAAGGAGAGGAAAAATGATGTTGAGGATGACAGTGCTTTTCAGTTGGATAGCAGGTGGCACAGGGTCCACAGGGCAGAGACGGCGCCAGTAAGTTCACCCTGGAAATGCTGAGTGTGGCGATCTCTGAGACAGCCCTGCGGATGACTGGGAGGCAGCAGCCCCACAGGAACATGCTCAAGTCCGGCTGGAGACGGCTATGGATGCCACTAGCAAACAGGTCATGGGAAGGGAGGCAGTTGCCCAAGGAGTGTGTGGGAAAGCATGCTCCAGGGACAGACCTCGGGGACACTGACACTGGAGGAGAATGGGCAGAGGGGCCCCTGGAAGGGCTAAGAGGAGGAAACCAGGAAAGCCCAGTAACAAGGGGAAAAGGGGGCTTTTCAAAAAAGAGGGATCTGCTTAGAGCATCTATTGTTGTCTTTGCTATTAAGACCATAGTCTTAATAAATTACACATGCTTGGAATACCACATCTGATTAGACCTTGGTTTGGCACAAACCTGCATATGTGATTGAGCACCTTGCTCAGGTATGAACTTCCCCTGACCCCATGGCTCTTGCCACCAAGGGGCCGAGGATGCTTAGCACCCATGTAGCAGCAGCTGACCCAAGTATCACACAGATCCAAAGCACCACGGGGTGTGAGGGCCATGCTCTAGGCTCCAGGCTGGCTTACCTTGCGCTCTCGAAGGTGGCAGATGCTGTCTTTTCTATTGCCCCAAATCCAACTCCAACAGCCAGACCCTCTTAAATAGAAAGAGGAAGATACGGGGGTATTAGGGATCACTTCCCAGGGAGGAATGCCCTGTCAGGCAAGGTGCTTTAGGTACCTAGTAACAGAAAGTCAACATAACAGTAGCCTTTTTAAACTAGGCTCAAAAATCCAGCCCAACCCATTTGCTGTGTTGTTATGCCCTGAATCCAAGACCTTCGCAGACCAACAGACACTGATGCAAGGGCAGAGAATCTTTTCATTAACCAGCTTAAGCCAGGGCTGTTCCCGAACCTGGCGCAGCAAGACTGGGAAGAGCCCCGAGGCTCCGTACAAGCACTCAATTTAAAGGGAAAGATCGCAAGCAGGGGGGTTTCCAAGCCTTGGTGTTACAGGGTTGGTGGGCTTGTATAACTCAGCAAAAACATGCATGGGGGTAGGCTGTGAGTTTGGCAGGCTTGTAAGAGCCCTGAGGGTGGAGGGTGAAGGGAGACAGGATTCATGGTATATTTCCCAGGAGTGTGTGTGTGTGTGTGTGTGTGTGTGTGTGTGTGTGAGAGAGAGAGAGAGAGAACAAGAGAAGGGGTTAGAATTGACTGTCAATATGATGGGATTTAGAATCACCATTAGATCTCTGGGTACATCTGGGAGGGTTCATTTAGATTGGGTTAGTTGAAGCAGGAAGACCCACCCTAAATGTGGGCAGGACTTTTCCATGGCCTGGAGGTCTCAGACTAAATAAAAGGAGAAGGTGAGCTGAGCACAAGGGTTCATCTTCCTCTTCTTCCCGACTGCGGATGCAACGTGAGGAGGTGCCTCATGCTCCGGCTGCAACCCCATCCCCAACAAGATGGTGTGCTTCTTGGACCACATCCATACAAGCAGAAGGCAAAACCTTTCCTTTATCAAATCTGTGTCTTACAGCATGGGAAGAGAAGCCTTCCTGCCACACCTCCATTATATCCCATGGGCCACATCAAGAACCAGTGCCTCCTGGCACCAGGCCCCACGAGGGAAGGGGACGATCCTTCAATCCAAGCAGGAAGGAGAATTACCAGAGATTATCTGGGTCAAGGTCAAGGGCTTCTTGGGCCACAGTGGAACTTTTTTTTTTTTTTTTTGGTTTTTTTTGGGACAAGGTCTCCAGGTGGCCTGGAGCTCACTCTGTAGACCAGGCTGGCCTTGACCTCACAGAGATCCACCTGCCTCTGCCTCCCAAGTGCTGGGATTAAAGGTGTGCACCACCACGCCTGGCCACAGTAGAACTTTTTAATTTATTTTTATGCTCTGTGCATGTACGTAGTGCATCATGTGCATGCAATGCCTGTGGAGACGAGAAGAGGGTGTTGGATCTCCTGGAACGAGAGTTACGGACAGTTGTTAGCGACCATGTGGGTGCTGGGGCCTGTTTCAAAGTCTTCATCTCTCTAGAGTTCTTTCCCTTGGAAAGTCGGGGCTGGCAGCCTTTATATGCTAGACTTATACACGAATCACAGATAGGGGCCGTCATTTCCTGACTCCAGAGCAGAGAACAAAAGTGACAGGGTGCTGGCCTGTAAGGCTGGGTGACTTCTGGTTCTGAGCCCCAGGGCCTTTGCTCTCCATAGCTGTCTGTTCTTCCCCCTCTTCCTGAACGTTCCACCAGGAGTAGAAGCTACAACTCCAGAAGAGGTTTGGATGTGCAGTGTTTGAACATCTGCCTGGTGTGTCTGCTCCGCTTCTGACTAGAGCCAGGCAGATGAGTGTGTGATGCTGGGGAGAGAGGAGGTCAAGGCAAGCTGTGGCGGAGGAGACAGAGGTGCCGGGCAGCCTTGCCATGAGGGAGCCTCTTTCTGCACAGGGTTGACCACATTCATGGCATGAGAAGACAAAGACAGCATCTGAGTTGTTGCCCTGAACCAGCCTCCATCTTCATACCACCCAACCTGCTGTTCTCTGCCAAGACCTGCACTAACACAGCTGAGACCCACAACCTACTCCCATGAATAACAGTGGACCTCAGGACCTCCTGGCCAGCTGGGGACAGGTGTTAAAGTGTGGGGACACTTTTTACTGACCTCAGACTCGGATATTTCCCCTTGGGGGGGAACCGCTCTTTTAAGCCATAAACAACAGCTGCTTGGTTCTTTTGTTAATGGGTTTTCTCTAATTAGTCATTTTAATGTAAATCACAGAGCTGCCCAAAGCAAGGGGATGTAAGTTAATTAGCAAAATAACCCCTGGGAGGGCTTAGCATGCAGCTCCGGCACTCTGACACGCATGCACACAGCAGCTTCCATATGGGACAAGGAGCCTAGTGCGAAGTGGAGGTAGGGGACAGGGTGACCCTGCTCCCATCTGTTCCATCCCAGAGTGCCTCTCCACATCCAGTTCGCTACCTGAGCTCATGGCTGACCCAAGGGCAGCAAGCACTGGCTTCTGCAATTCTCTCCTCTGCAGAAGTACAGGACAGAATGAATGAAAGCTTCCCCCTCGTCCCCAAGTGGGAGGGCCAGGCCAACAGAGGGGGCCATTCACAAAGGAAAATTCTGTGATGGCTTCCAAAATGGCAGGTCCCACTATGCACTGCCTCAGAAGCATGGGGCTGACCTCGAAGAGGCCATGACCAACTCAGGTCCCCACTAGCCTGAGCAAGGGAAAGGTCATGGGGAGATAATACTTTGGTTGCTGTGCTCAAAGTTGGGAAGTGATGTTGGGAGTTAAATGAATGAGAAGTTAAGACAAATTACACTCGGAGGGAGAGGGAAGATGGCAGAAGGAACCCACCAGGGAAGAGAGGGAGTTAAAATGCTGACCCCACAACTCCTACCCCAGGGGTTCTGCCAGAAGTGCAAACGAGGGAAGGAAGACAAGACACCCACTTGCCATCCACACTGTGAGTACGCTCCCACCATTAGCTCAGGTACAAAGAGAGAAAATCAACTGTGGGACTCAGAACACTAAGGCTGGCTGGTGGCCGGGAGCCACGTCCAGAACAAGCTGGGCACCAAGACTGCAGCTGCCACAGCCACCACAGCCTGCCCAGTCGAAGCTCCTTGCCGCCACCACACTTTCTGCATTTCCGTCTCTCCTGGGTCTCCATCAAGGAAGAGAGTAACAGTGGGGCCTTTTACTGAGACAGACCTGAGCTCAGATCCTGCTCTGTTACTTATGATTCTTGCGGAAATGAATGGGGGTGGGGGGTGATGCTGCTTTGGTTACAGGGTGATTGTGTTAGCCGCAACAGGGCTGGTACTCAGAGTAGCCTTCTCAACAGTGATACTGTGCAGGTGCAATCCTGGGCATTTTCGGGTGATCAGCAGCATCTCTGGCCTTCACCCCCTAGAGGCCAGCAGTGAGATAAGACATCTCCAGAAATCTCCAGATGCCCTGTGGGATTGGTTCCAGTTGGCCTGAATTCACTAGGGTTCGTGATCAGTGCCTGAAGTGTGGTAGATTTTTTTTTTTTTGGTCTTTTTGAGACAGGGTCTCCCTGTAATTTATTTATTTGTTTGTTTGTTTATTTATTTATTGATGTGGTAGATATTTCAACCACACTTAACGTTTCCACTTCCGGTGATCAACACCTTCAACAGAAGTTCAAGGTATTCCAGAAGACCTTGGTATCTAAGAAGATGGTAGGAAAGTAATAGGCAAACAAAGTGTGTGCTCTTTCACTGAAGGCTCATCAGCTTAGTTTAAAGGGCATAGCATAGACTACAAGCCCTTCTTGCCAATCTCCCAAAGACCAGAATATCTATGTGACTTCAGCCATGACAGGTGCTTTAGTCCACAGGATTCTATAACAAAACACCATGGACTGAGTGGTCTATAAACAATAAAGTTTTATATCTCATAGCCTGGGGGTCTAGGGAGTACAAGATTAAGATATCAGTGACAGGAATACCAGTGGATCTTCAGGACAAACGATCCAAAATTTCCTGATTTGTAGGAAGGCTCCTCCTGGATAGGTTCTCACGTGGTGGGCAATGCCAGGGTTCTCTCTTGAGGCACCGACTCGTTTATGAAGACCCCATTCTGAAGACTTCATCACTGCCCCCAGGCTCTGCCTCCTACACCATAACACTGGGGGTCAAGATTTCACAATGTAAATGTTGGAAGGCCACAAGCATGTGCACCACAGCCAGTCACTCTCATTCATGGAGGTGGCAATGGGAAGGTGGAAAGGAACGCCATCAGGTGAACGGAGATGCACTATCATCTTGATTCAGCTGTCTCCCCTCCTGGGGCACAAAACCAGCTTCTTCAGAGCCACTACTGGGCAGCTTTCTCCTTTCTTCTGGCTGTGTTCCTTACGGTGTAAGATCAGGTGCCAGACAGTGTCTGCACGGTGAGGCTTCTGGAATAGAATGGGGTCATCTCAGGGTGGTGGGTCCAGGGCTGGGGACTCTATAAAACTCTTACACAGCTTGGGAGTCCAATCTCCTTGGGTGGCTTCCCACAGGGACAGCTCTGGGGCTCGTGCTTCACTGAGGGCTCAGTGTCACCTCCCCTGTGTCCTGCTGTGAGGTCACAGTCCTCCAGCATGTGCCTCTTCACTGTGTGCTGTTCATTCTTCAGTTGGGCTTCTGCTTTAAGTGTACATGATGTCAGTTCTAGAAGTTATGGCCAAAGGCAGTCCAGAAAATGTCAACACAAAGGCCATGCAGGAAACAAGGGGAGAGGCCGCTATGTTTCCTCCTCAATCTGAAAACCTTTAAAATTAAGGCAGCTGTTAACATTTCCTGGGGTGGCTTCATAAATATTAAATACCGCCACCACCAGCAACATTACCACGGCTATGGGCACCAACAACAGGCCCCTAGGGTGGAGAGATGACGTGAAACGGACAGGCTGAGTCATTTCCAAGCCCACTGAGGATGCAGTAAGAGAAAAATGAGTTAAATTACGGCCAGAAGCTTCAGAGGAAGAAAAAAGAACTATCTTTAAGGAGGAAAGCTTTGACACATATGACTAAATCAGTGAAGGAGAGATGAGGGGACCCTTCCCTAAGTAGGGATGGACATAGAAGAGTAAGTACAAGCCGGGTGCAGTGGCGCACGCCTTTAATCCTAGCACTTGGGAGGCAGAGGCAGGCGGATCTTTGTGAGTTCAAAGCCAGCCTGGTCTACAGAGCGAGTTCCAGGACAGCTGGGGCTACAGGGAGACCCCATTTCGAAAAGACCAAAAAAAAAAAAAAAAAAAAAAAAAAAAAAAGAGTAAGTACAATGGAAAGGTGGCCTCCTAATGTGCTTTCCAGCTCAATGTGCTTTAGCAGTGTGGGCTCAGGGTCAACAAACTGCAATCTCCACTTGTACATCTAGGTTTTCATTTAATGAGTCAAATATTAAAAGAGAAAACTAGGGGGCTGGAGAGATAGCCTAGTGGGTTAAGAGCGCTGACCACTCTTGCAGAGGACCCGGGTTCAATCCCCAGCACCCACATGGCGGCCGAGAACCGCCTGAAACTCCAATTCCAGGAGAACTCCAGTTCCAGGGGAATCCGACATGCTCTTCTGACTTCCGCGGCATTGCACATCACGGGTACACAAACTTGCATGCAGACAATACATTCATACACATACACAAATAAATAAAAATTTTTAAAAAATAAATAAATAAAAGAGAAAACTAACCATGTTGGGCTAACTTTTGCCGGAAGGGCTTCAGGGGTTCTGGAGACAGGAGCACAGCCACCTCCAGTTGCACCCAGGAGCCTCTGTCCCTGGCCGTCTGGGAACTATCACTAAGTTCATGAAGAGAGAAGAGGCATGGTAGGCAAGGGGGCAGGGTTGCACACTACTCTACAGAAGCCCATGGCCTGTGACTGATCAAGAGGGTGGGCAGAACCCGCTGCAACCCATCTGGGACAAGGCTGCTCTTTCTGACTGCCTCGCTCTCTTCTGGGGAGCCCCGCCCGCCGGCCGGATACTGATAATCCTGCCTAGTCTGCCCTTGGCCCTAGATATCTAGCAGGAAGCAAGACCAGGTGAGCAGGACTCTGATCATATTAAAATCCTGGAACAAGATAGGTATTGCCTGGGAATCCTAGGAAGCCTGACAAAGGCCAGATAAAAGGTTGGGAATGATCATTCTGGACTTATGTTCTTGTGTCAAAAGTCTAGTTCAGGGGCTAGAGAGTTGGCTTAGCTGTTAAGAGCACTGACTGCTCTTGCTGAGGATCAGGGTTCCATTCCCAGCACCCAGTATGGCGGCTAGCAACCATTTGTAACTCCAGTTCCAGGGGATCTGACACCCTCTTCAGGACCTCGTCAGGCATTGCTTGACACGGGTGTACTTACATAAGTGCAGGCACTACACTCATACACATAAGATAAAAAAAGAATAAATAAAATGTATATTTTTTAAAAATCTGATTCAGCTTTCTAGTGTGGATTGCTAACCCCGATGCTCATAATGGACAAGGTTAAGTGTTGAGGGACATGAAGAGTTGATTTGAAGAAAGCTGAATTGTAACTCAAATGTGTGTGTGTGTTTGTGTGTATGTGTGTGTACACATGTTTGTGCATGTCTGTGCAGGTGTATGTGCATATACACGTGTGTGTTGAGGCCAGAGGACAATAGTGGCTATTGTTTCTCAGGTGCTGTCACCATTCTTTTTGAGACAGAATCTTTCACTGACTTGAAACTTGGCAAGTTGGCTATACTGGCTGGCCAGGGAGCCTCAGGGACCTGTGCATCTCCGTCTCCCCAGCGTTAGGATTATAAAGTGAATACCTCCATATCTGGCTTTTCGTGGGGGTTCTGGGAACTGAATCAGGTCCTCCTAACTGCCAGGCAACACTGCATGAAATAAGCCACTCCAAGTCCTTAATTCAATTTTTTGTCAATAAACTTGTATCTTAAAGTTTACCAAGAGGGGTTGGCAACTGGAAATACCCTAACACAAATCACCTGTAATTAAAAGAAACACTTCCTAAGTGCTGTTGGCTAGGTGCCTTTCTGGCACATTCTATTGTCTTGGGAAGTGCTGTTGGCAAAGGTGCTTTCTTGGCACATTCTTGTTGTCTCAAGCTGGGTGCCACATACATGGTGATGGACCCTATAACTGCTGCCCTCCAGTCCCCAAAGCTCACTGAGGATGAAGCCAGCATCACCAGAGCACATGGGCAGCCCTGCTCGCATGCCTGAAGAACAGTGACAGGCCTCATCTTTAAGCAACTCAGAGGAGCTGGTTAAACACCCACATCCAGAGTCAATTTCAATTTGCTTTGACAAAGATCAGAGCAGACCCCCTTGTTCCCATGGCGGATGAACATCTTAGCTTTAAAATGCTGAGTTGCCCCAACTACCCAGCCCTGCCTCCCACCCACTCTTAACTCAGGCCAAATTGCTTCACCTTGGGCCACACTTAGGGTTGCCCTGACCCTATAATGCTGGGCGAGGGACAGAGGTAGATGTGGCAGTAGGGCCAGGCAGGGTGCCATGGTGTGGTCCTCAGGTCTGTCTGCCTAGTGTGGCCCAAGCCATAGATGCTGGAAGGTCAAGAAGCAGATCCAGGAGGCCTGACTCCAGAGGAACTGCCCTGGTGAAGTTACTTCCTACATGTGTACACCCGTAGATCAGTGCTGCTGCTGGCCTTGGTCAGAGAGCTTTTCTGTAGTGGGTGACGTTAATGCAGAGACTCACAGCCAATCACAGGGCTGGAAGTAAGTGGCAGTCGAGTGATGGGCCTTCAAGGGGCCTGTACAGCACCTCCTCTAAGACCAGAGGACTTCATGGAAGAGGGTGTGGAAGTAAGAGCTGCAGGATGAAGGGTGTTGTGAAATGCCATCTTCTGATAACCTTGAACACACAGCGACGGTGCCTACTTCAGACCTGCAAACACGCACATGTGCATGCACAGACACATGCAGAGACATGCACATACACATCCAACACCCCCCAGGGTCACACACATGTACATGCACAAACATAGGCACACAATGCATACACATGTATGCACACATGAATAGACATACACACAGACACACAGGCACACCCCCATGGGCAGACACACAGGCACACCCCCACAGAGAGGCACACACACAGACACACAGGCACACCCCCACGGGCAGACACACGTGCTCCCACACCGAGAGGCACACACACGCACACACGCACACACACACACATACAGGCACATGGACAGAGGCCTAGGGGTTCTGAGGGCTACTAGTTGGGGAAAGGGTCAGTAAGAGTGGGGGAGGGGTAAGGTCGGGTAATGGGGGTGAATATGGCCCCAGTACCTTCTACACATGGATGAAATTATCAAAACAGACAGCTAAGACAACAGCACCCTCAGGTCCCTGTGTGCTGCCAAGCCAGGATTACGACAAAATCCCCATGTCCTTTGGAAAGCAGAGGGACCCCATCTTTGTCCCTTACTATTCTGCTCTACCCAGGAATTGGTAAAGAGAATTTTAGTTGAAAAAGCCACCCAGTTCCCTGACTACTTTTATTACATTTACTTATTTGTGTGTATGTGCTTGGGCACACGTGTGTCACTGCAAACATGTGAGGTCAGAATATAACTTGCTGGTGAGTTAGCTCTTTCCCCCATGTGGGTTTTGGGTATTGAAGGTCAGCCTTGCAATTGCACATCACATGTACATCACCCCCTGGTGGCAGCGTGAGGAACAACTAATTGACTGTTGGACATGTTGGAACAGGGAGCTTATTTATGTTTCTGTACTTTTGTGATCTTGGATAAAGAAAATGAGAAGAATTTGTTTCTAACCTCCTTGGAGGACTTCGGAATAAAATTAGATCCTGGCAGTTCTTTTAGGATGATGAATAACCCAAGATGCAGGTTCATTTATCACTCCCTGGATTTGACTTGCATGGAAAGCATTCTAAAACACCACCCAGAAAAACAGTTGCAGCCTCAGTCACTATTCTGTGCTGCTACTCCAAGGGCAGTCAGCACCCCGCAATGTGTTTTGGGGTAAGGGTATTTTTTTCTTACAAGAGCAACATCTTATCAGAAGGTTAACAGAAGGGGAATAACTTCTTGCCTCCTATAGTTCGGTTCAGCAGGTGTTGGTGCCAGGTCCCAGGTACCAGCCGTCCCTCTCTTCACGGTGGCCCGATGTGCCTGTGGCCATGTTGGCTGTACCAAGATGAAGTCTGAGAAACATGTGTAACGACATCATCTCAAGGTTTAAAAGGAACTGATAAACCGCAAAAGGATGGGGCTAGTTTCTGATCCACTGAGTTGAGAGGGACAGGCTATCTAAAGGGAAGCTGTGGAGAGTACTGCGACACCCAGGGGAGCCGTGGGGGAGGGGCCAGGACTCGACTGCCATGCTGGCCCACTGAGGCCACATCCTCCCACAGCCCTAGGGATGCAGTGAGCCCTGGCGACATGGGCACTGGAGCTGCTGCCTGGTCCCTGTGTCCTGTCCACTCTCCTGGCTCTGTCCTGACTTCCTCTGTTGAGGTCCTCATCAGCCATCGATGCCTGGGCCCCATCCTCTCCACACAGCTGCACCCCAAGACCCAGTGTCACTCCTGAGACTTGAGGCACACAAAATTGGCTTCATTTGACATTCTCATTCAAAACTAAAAAGGGGTCCATTTGAACAACACAACTTACTATTCTTTTAATTTTATTTATTTATTTTTGTATGTGTATGAATGTAGGTTTGTGTACCCGTGTCATGCAATGCTGCGGAGGTCAGAAGAGGGTCTCGGATTCCCCTGGAACTCAAGTTCTCCTGGAATTGGAGTTACAGATGGTTCTTAGCTGCCATGTGGGTGCTGGGGATTGAACCCCAGTCCTCTGCAAGAGCAGTCGGTGCTCGTAACCGCTAGGCTATCTCTCCAGCCCAACTTACTATATTTTTTAACCAAAGCAAAATAACATGTGGAAAAAATTCAAGAAGCTCAGAGAGTCGAAAGTAATAATTTTTTTTTACCACCAGCCTTCCTTCTCAGCTCTCTCAGATTTATTTTCATGCTTTACAAATCATTCTAACTTTAAAGACCTATCTGTTTTATTTGGGTATGTGTCTGTGTGTTAGTGTATGCATACACCATATGTGTGTGGGGACTCATGCCTGTGTGCCCTGCTGCATCACTCTGTCTATTCCTTTGACTCGGGGTATCTCTGTATTGTTTCAGCCAGGCTAGAAGCCAGCAAGTCCCAGTGACCTTCCAGTCTTTGTTCTCCTGGGAGCTCGGGTTACAGGTGAGCAGGGATGCCTGGCTCATCACAGGGCAGCTGGGATCTGATGTCCAATCCTTTCTCCTATCTATGCTCTTCTCTCTTCACTCCATGACCATAATATAATACATCTCCATACTTCACTTAAAACACTGCCAATTACAGTAGTAATCTTTGAGAGCACTTTCTTATTTTCTGACAATTCTTTTTTTCATCACAGCCTGTTCTTGCTTTATGGGTATGATAAACATTCCCCTGAAGATCCAACAGAACATATTCCTTGCAATATTTTTACAACCTACTCTTTTTCTCCCAGGTCATCTATTCTTTGTGGGTAGGCTTTCTTCAGTGTCTGATGGCCTATCCCTTTTGTTTTTAAAATTTTTATTTTATTTTATTTTATTTTTGTATGTGTATGAATGTACTGTCTGCATGTAGGTCTGTGTACCATGTTGTGCAGTGCCGCAGAGGTCAGAAGAGGGTCTCAGATTCCCCTGGAACTGGAGTTCTCCTGGAATTGGAGTTACAGACGGTTCTCAGCCGCCATGTGGGTACTGGGGATTGAACCCCGGTCCTCTGCAAGAGCAGTCGGTGCTCTTAACTGCTAGGCTATCTCTCCAGCCCCGGCCTATCCCTTTTGAAATGGGTTGACAGGTACAAGAAGATAGAAAGGACGACCTCTGTAGTCATACAAGTCTGTTTCCTTAATAGGCTTTCCCAATCAATCTGGAATTTCATTTCAAAAGATTGCAGCTTCAGTTTGGCTGCCGGGTTACAGAAGGCGAGGGGGAGCAAACTGGAGGAGAGGGACATGGGAATAACAAGACTAAATGTCATCGACTTTAGGTCAGGACAGCACTGTGGTGCTGAAATGACTGAGTAGTGTGTCCTCTAAGTAAGGCAGCTTCCTAAACACAAACACAGGAGGGCAGATGCAGCATCGTGTGCAGGGGGCAAGCAGGCCAGAGTGCCCCCCCCCAGCCTCGGAAGAGCCCATCATACGCAAAAGCGTACATCAGAGAAGGGAGTGGAAGGGACTATGTCACACATAGGACACATTGTCACCAGGAGGAAAAATAAGTGTGCACAGTTGAAAGTTCACACACAGGATGCAGCCATCGGGCGGGAAAGCACAAGTGTGAGCCAACGCACACGGGCAGACACAGCGATGGTGTGAACAGAAAGGAGTGTGAGGGCCAGTGAGGTGGCTCAGCAGGTGAAGGTGTCTGCCAATGTAGCCCGATGCCCCAAGTCGATCCCCAAAACCCATGTAAAGGAGAGGACCAACTCCACAAAGTTCACACCGGGGCATACATGTGCCCACACACACACACACACACACACACACACACACGTGTGTGCAGGTGTGAGTGTGCAAGGACATACCCAGGTTCTCACATGTGCAGGGATGAAGCAGACAAGGAAGAAGCCTTTGATGTGTATGGAAACGAGAGGCTTAATCCAAGCAGGCACTGCCACTCCAGGCCGCCTGGACTCTTAATGCGCTGCTTAGTTCTTGTCAACTTGAGACCAATTAGAGACACCTGGGAAGGAGGAGCCTCAACTGAGGACTTTCCTCCAGGAGGCTGGCCTGTGGGCATGCCTGTGGGAGTATTTTCTTGATTGCTAATTGATGTAGGAAGGCCTAGAACATGGTGCATGGTGCCATCCCTGGGCAGGTAGGACTGGGCTGTATACACTAGAGGATGGGGGCTAGAGAGATGCCTCAGTGGTTAAAAGCACTCTTGAAGAGGCCCTGGGTTCAATTCCCAGCAACCACATGGTGGCTAACAACCATCTGTAACTCTGGTTCCAGAGATCTGGTTCCAGAGACCTCCATGGGCTTTGCATGACACAGGTGCACTTACACACATGCAGGCAATATACTCATATGCACATAATAAAATACACACATAATGCACATAATAAAAATAATGAATAAAATTTTTTTTCCATGTAAAAAACAGGGAAGAAAAATAAATGCAACATTCTGGATTTAAGTGTAAAGAACCAATCAAGAGAAGGCGGGGCGTTGCTGAGCTTCACACAGGAAGTGCTTGCTCATCATCTGCTGCCTGCAAGCAGCAGGACAGGCCTTGGGGAAGGCTCTCCCATTACAGGACTAGTTGGCAGAGGCGGACAGAACTGCAGGGTTGCCATAGTTAACACCATAGGAAGTTCAAGTTCAAGCCTTCTCTCCCTAGTTCGTTTGTGCTCTTCTAAAACTTTCCTCTCCTGAGTTAGGGCAAAGTAAGAAGCTCTCTTCTCTGTGTGTTGTGCTGGATTCAGGGCAGGGTTAAGCTTGGTCTCTTCAGAGGGTTGCGGCGTTAAAACTTGGTAGTCTCTAGGCAGAGAATGCCTTCTCCAGTGGCCAAAGGCTCCGTCACTCCTGAAACCTGCACATCTGGCCTTGTCTCATACATCTTTACCCATGTGGTCCCTGTGGGCATCCATTCCCATTCAGAATGCTGCTGCAGATGTACCTTTGAAGACTGCAGTCTTTAAAGAATCGGTAACAGTCTCAAGGAAGTCTGACTCTGTCTATGAAAAGCGCAGCTCACGTGGAGCTTGATTAAAATATTGAAACAGACAGAGGAATGTGGATTGCCTACGTAAATTCTACAGGGCTCTAGTCTAGGTCGGTTACATGAGAGTGTTCTGTCAAATATATCTGATCCACAATACATATGTACATCATATGTTTGCATATACACATGTTTGTATGTGTACACATGTCTGTAGCTGTACATGCATACTTTTTAGTGTTTATGTATATTCTTTGACATGTACATATACATGCATGTGCATAAGTATCCTGTTTATATATAAACATATTTATATGTGAATAAACAGCTATCTGAATTTGGTGAATTTGGCAGAGAAACATGAAGACTGCAGGTCTCCAATGTTGCTGACCCTGGGATGCTGTTGATTTCTGTCTTGACAAGTCTCACAATCTATGAGTTTTGTGCAGTCTATTTGAGTCCATGCTAGTTAGAAAAGATATCAGGTGGAAATCATTGGCTTTGTGCTGAGAGCCTTTCTGCTCTGTCTGAGCCTGCTGTTCGTTCCATTTAGGAAGACTATTTGGGGCATGGAAACAGCTTTGGGCCTTTGTGTAGGACAGAAGCGTTCCCAGGGCAGCTAACCAGAGCCAGTTTCTAACCCTAGCCACCTACACATCCCTGCAGCCATCTTCCCTCCTGTGAGTGATTCAGACTAAGTCTTCACCCACTGTGCGAGCTCTTAAAGGATGCCTGGGTAGGATGTCAGAGGGGCTGACTCCATCAACACAGGATACATCCTCTCCATTTCTTTTGAGAACAGATATTCCTTATCAAGGAAGCCAGGCACACAGCATCCACCTTCAGAGCCATCCCACACCCAGGTCTGTAGGCCACTCAAATCATGGCTCTCCTTGGGGAGGCTGTGTCCTCAGGCCACCTCACACAGCCCTGGGTTACTATCCAATATGCTTCTGACTGATGTAGAACCTTCTGGAAAGACATCTCCCCAGTTCCTACGTGCCTGCCCCTTCTGACTTATTACAGGAATTATTACAGGCATGGGCTTTCTTTCCGTTTATCAGATACCTGGTCGATCAACGGCCAGATTGTCACCTGTTCCCCAGTAACTCAAGCTGTGGACTGTGTGCCTCGGGTGAGTCAATCAAATTAGGGAAAGTAAAATGTGTTAAGGCAACTCCACCCCAGGCTTCCAACTGCCAAGCCCTGCTAAATCATCTCACAACAACAGCTTAATGGAAATGCCAGACAGGAGAAGGGGTGTCGGGCCAGAGGCATGGCTCTGCTGCACCTGCCATTTTTCAGCCACTGTATTTCATACTTTCAAATGTTAGCCTTCCCAACCCCCAAAGAATGGAGATATAATCAATGTCTGCATTTAAAAGATAAGAAGCTAGATCCCTGAGAGGTTAAATGACTTGTTTGGGGACACGCAATGTTCCAAATGTTCACCTGTGTCTTACAGAACCCAACTTTCTGCTCTTCTCACTTGCCCAAGGTCAAAGGTAAGTCTGATCTAGGAGTTTCAACCACCTCCACGCAGCCCCAGGGAGGAGGGATTCCATTTGGTTGCAGTTTTTTTGCGAGCCACATGCAGCGCTCAAGCATCAGCGGGCCGGGTGGCACTGCCTCTATCAAGGGCGGTGAGAACACAGGGAGTCCACCATTCATCAGGGACCAGGGCTCCATGTGGGCCAGTTCGCTGCTGATAGGGACGGCAGGCGCAGGCGCAGCTTTACACGAGAGCGAGCTGGCAAGGGCCGACTCTCCCATGAAGATGCAGAGGTTCCTAGATGTTGCTTCCTCTTGTAGGAACTGTGTGTTGTTTACGTCTCAACTCCATGACCCTACTGCAGCTCTTCCTGCCACATCCCAGCTCACAACCAACTGTTCTTCCAACACCGAAGAACAGCCAGGATGTCAAGGCTGTCCCAACCTTGCCTGAGTGACTCTTGTCCATCCAAGTTCACTTCTGCTCACAGAAACTCTTTAGACCCTCAAGGCTCAACCAGACCATTGTTCATTTGGGAAGCGAAAACAACTGACTTCCAGTAGCCGCCATGGGGCTAGGAGGACAGATCAGCAGTGAAGAGCACTGACTGCTCTTCCAGAGGATCCAGGTTCAGTTCCCAGCACCTGCGTGGCAGCTAACAACCATCTGTAACTCCAGTTCCAGGGCATCCAACGTCCTTTTCTGGCTTCTGTGAGTACTATATACACAGGTGTACTTTCATGCACACAAAACACACATATGCATAACAATAAATAACAAATCAATAAATCAAATGACTTCCATGAGGTCGAAGCAGAGACCTGTATCTGACTCTTTAGGGAAATAATTGTCTAAAGACCTCAAAGTGGTCAGACTCTCCTGGGCTAGGGGAAGCCTCCCCTTGCAGCTGTGATTCCTGCACATCAGTCCTACTAAGAATCCCTTTCTCTACCACCATCTCCCAAGTGAAAACCAATGTTCTTGTGTCATGGTTAACGTTCACTCTCAACCTGACAGGATTTAGAATCACCATGGAAACAAATTTCTAGGTGTGCCTGTGAGAAAAATTCAAGACTAGAAAATTTCCACTGAGGTAGGAAGACTCACACTCCATGGGCTGAGGTCCTGGACTGGATTAAAACAAGAGTTGGCCGAGCACCGGTGCATCTCTCGGCTTTCTGATGCGGGGAGCACTGTTACCAGCTGCCTTAAGCTCTGTATATTGCCGACTGTGATAGACTGTACCCTCATCACAATGAGCCAAAGGAAACCTTTCTTTCCTTGAGTTGTTTTTGTGAAATATTTTGTCATAGCAATGAGAAAAAGTAACACAACTAGAGATCAGTAGAAACAGCTCTATGGAACATTACTAATAGTTGGAAGGGATCTGTGACCAAATATTAAGTGTAATCAAAGAGAATTACTACTATTCAACCACCTACATTTTTAAGAAATTCTTTTTCATTTATTATTTTTTATGTGTATGAGTGTACTGTCTGCATGTAGGTTGGTGCACCCGTGTAGTGCAATGCCTCGGAGGTCAGAAGAGGGTGTCAGATTCCCCTAGAACTGGGAGTTAAAGATGGTTCTTAGCCGCCATGTGGGTGCTGGGAATCAAACCCAGGTCCTCTGCAAGAGCAGTCGGTGCTCTTAACCGCTGAGCCATCTCTACAGCCCCTCAACCCCCTACATTTTTATTGGTGCTATAGATTGGACCAGGGCTTCACAAAGCCCAACAACAATGCTCTACCAGTGAGTTATACCTCCAGTCCATAATCGTTTTATTGTATGTTGGGGGTTGGAGGGATTGAACACATGGTAGGAAATCACTCTACCACCAAGCTGCATCCCCAGCATAAGGCAACCATCTCAGCTGGTGTGACCTAGTGCATCTGGAAACCTTGAATAGTCTTCTCTGAGAGATTCAGAGACCACATGGACATTCCACAGCTTGGGATCCTCAGCCATAAAGAAACCTACCTAGCTATGTTTCCCCCAATGTGTTTGACGAGAGAATTCTTTTATTAAACAGCACCTGTTAAGATCTTGCAGAACTTGTCTTTTGTGGGGACTCATTTTGGGAAACACTGCCTGGGAGCATTCAGATAATTAAGAGCTTTCTGAGCTGTTCACAGACTCATCCTCCCCTAGCTCATGACTATATCTGCATAAAATAACATTTACTCACCCTGTACTATGCTCACTTCCCTGTTCTGTGCTCATTTCTTCAACTGGCAGATACTTATTAAGGGCCTCCTCAGCACCAGGCATCGGTATAGAACCAAGGAGTTACTGAAATACAGTTGTTCTGAACAAGGAGGGGCCAGATTGCTGTGAGACGTTACCGAGGGCTTTGTGCAAGAACTCAGTTTTGACCTGGGGCTTAAAGGAATTTTCAGAGACTTTCCAAGGCTGGTGCTCAGCGCCCCATCCACCCACCGAGACAAGCCTGTGTCCTTTGTCCATAGCCAGTTTCATTCTCAAAGTAGGCATCCTGGGACGTGCGATTATCGTCTGTTGCCTCACTTACGCTGCGCATCCTCTTCTGTCTACTTTCACAAAGCTTTAATGAACTTGGTCACTATCTGGGGCCCGGTTTCCTTCAAGCTGGCACTCCTGTGGCACATGATCTGACGTTCAAGTTCAAAGAGAAGGCCACAGCGAATAACCAGCCTCAGTTATGCAACACTTTCCTGGTCTTCGTCTCTCTCTCTCTCTCTCTCTCTCTCTCTCTCTCTCTCTCTCTCTCTCTCTCTCTCTCTCTGAACCTCCTTTAGACACCTGACTCGAAAGTTGCATGTGGTTGAATGAGGGGCTGGTTTCAAGGCTGACCTTACGGGAGATAGCCTGGGGCCTCCTAAACCCTGAGACTTTCGGAAAGAAGATGCCCCTGAAGAGGTGTGCCTGTGCTATCCCCTTTGGTTCTTAAATCCTAGGCTTCCCACTGGACAAGTAGGGGGTAAAAGCCAAGGAAAAGCTCTTCCGTGTTCACCAAGGCCAGGGGTATCACAAGAATAATGTTCCCTGTTCTAGATTCATTTGGTTTGTCCACAGCTATAACAGAAAAGGACCCTGTGGGTGGGTAACTGGAGGAGAAGTAGGGGTTCTGGATCACTAGGGAGATGACAGGTTTCTTCTCACAACTCTGATCAGGTTTACCCCTCATTAGGCGACTCCTCAGCTCCAAGGAGGTCACCATAGTGATGCTGAACTTAGTAGACACCCAGTTGGCTTAGGGTGCTATAGCCCAGGTCTCCTGGACTTAAATGAACCTTCTGCCTCGGCCTCCCCAGTTGCTGGGACCACTGCCCCCGGGGCTTCCTCCTGGACTCTCAGCCCTCACAAACCCCTTCAGGAAGGCTCTTTGCCTCAAGGGAGTCCCAGTGGCCTATGTCTCATGCCATAAAAGAGTGTCCATGGACAGGGGAACAACTCAAGATGCCTGCAGCTGGATGGGGTGCTGGATGGGACAGGTTTACATGCCATAGACACTGGATGGGGTCTTGTGCTCCAAGCTCTGCAGCTGGAGTATGATCCCAACCCTGGCAGGAGTTGTGTTGCACATCTACAATCTGTAGTCCAGCAACAGAGGAGACTGAGGTACAGCATAAAGGGGAGGAGGAGCTTTAGAAGTGTCCCCAAAGACAAGCTAGACAAGATTATGTGACCAGGGATGGTGGGATCAGTTCCGCCTGGCAGGGGTTCCCATCACTGGCTTGCTAAGAACTGAAAGCAGCAAGTTCAGGGGACTGGGCTTGCCTGGGTGGGGATGCTTTCCTTCCAGAATCTGGATGGGCTCACCAGCATGATTCCCTGCAGCCACAAACTAAAATCAGGTCTCCACAAGGCAGCTATATTTTAAGCCAGTAACAACATGTTTGACATTTTCATCTTCATGGTTTAAGGTATTCCAAAGACAGATTTATTTCCTCCATATCCAACAAAGACCATTTGAGTCATAACTAACAGGATGCTGGGAGCAAGATAATGGGATTTTTTTTTTAATCAACTTCTAGAGCACAGCACTCGAGTGACCAACCTGTCCTGGCTCCTCCATGGACCAACTTAAAGGCAATTTATAATCACAGAGCAGGGATGGGAATCACTATGCCGCCAGGAGCTGTTGATCAAAGAGACCAGGGGCCCTTGTATAGACAGTGGAATGCAAGTGAGAGGGGGGGTGCCTAGGGAGTTCATATCTCTCACCAGATGAATGTCCCTCCATGAATCACTTATGGGCACACGTTCCCGGTGGCCCCTACTCTCTATAAGGAAGGCAAGTGGGTGATCAAGGGAGATGATGTATCACAAGGTTTCCCAGGCTGGGAAGATGGTTAAGTACTTGTGCTATCATAAGTGAAAGCATAAAGACTTGAACTTGGGTCTCCAGCACTTGCATAGAATCCAGGTGCAGTGCACACATCTGTAATCCCAGCACCGTGGAAGGGGTGGGGGAAGGGTGGAGCTCAGGGAGAAACTGTCTCAAAAATAAAATGGATGGCTAAGTGTGTATAAAGTCTAGAATTTTAGAAAGGAGACCGTGAGGGTGATGGTGGAGGATGAAGGACGGAATGCAGGCCAAAAGACACACGGGCCACAAGAGGATAGAAAGCTCAGTTCCCCTCCCTCCCATCCCCTGTGGATATGTGAATTCAATTTTCTGGTACTGAAGTAGCAGAACTACTCATTTTGTATTCCAAAAGAATCCAATAAGTGTTACTCCTTTGCGGCAAGGATAGTGGACATTGGGCTTTCTTCTAAATTCCAGTAACCATTAGTGCATGAGGATGAGACAACAGCACTCAGTACCTCTGTTGCACTTAATAACAATTTCAATTCTATTGAAAACTATATCAAATCATTCAATTATACTATTATTTAATATATGAATTGTACTGTTATACATAAAAAACATTTTTTTAAGCTAAAAATAGGTGGATGCTGCCAGTGGTTAAGAGCACTGGCTTGGGGCTGGAGAGATGGCCTAGTTAGTGGTTAAGAGCACCAACTGCTCTGGCAGAGGACCCGGGTTCGATTGCCAGCATCCACATGGTGGCTGAGAACCGTCTGAAACTCCAATTCCAGGAGAACTCCAGTTCCAGGGGAATCCGACACCCTCTTCTGACCTCCGCGGCACTGCACAACACGGGTGCACAGACCTGCAGGCAGACAGTACATTCATACACATAGAGAAAAAAAATAAAAAAAACACTGGCTGCTCTTGCAGAGGACCCAGGTTTGATCCCCAGTACCCACATGGTAGCTAATAACCACCCACAACTCCAGTTCCAGGGAATCCAACACTCCCTTCTGACCTGTACAGGTACTGCATGACCTGGGTGTAGTTACATACATGTGGGCAATATATTCATACACATAAAATAAAAAAAATAATAAATAAAATATTAAAAAATATGGCAGGCAGTGATTATATACCGGATACTTGGTATTACTTATATACCGGATGCTGAGGTCTGGCAACCACATGCACAGGTATATACATACATACCACAGGAGCACATGAAACACACACACACACACACACACACACACACACACACACACACACACCCTGCATGCATGCACATGCATGCCTTTCCAACTAAGCACTGAGTGATGCTGTGACTACTGCCGCTCATTTAGTTGCAAAAAAGACAGAAGATCAGAAGAAACCTCAGTGTTCAGGAAGCTGGGAGGTGGAACTGCTGGGTCCACGGGACCTTCCGGAAATGGAATCTCGGAATCTTTATCTAAATCCCTCTAGTGGCCACACATGGATGGGCAGAAGTTACACTGCTTGTTGGGGAGGCATGGCAGGTGACAGCCAGGGCAGGAAGCTGAGCACTCCCGTCTTCAAGTACATGCAGGAAATGGAGAGGACGAAGCGGAAGCTGGGCAAGGCCGTGAACTCTCCAAGCCCACCTCCCACGGCATGCTTCCTCCATCAAGGCCATCCCTCCTAAAGGTTCTATGATGCCCAAACAGCACCACCAACTGCCGAACATATGCCAGAACTTGAGCCTATGAGGCATATCTCTCATTCAAACCACCACAAAGAAAAATTATATTTCCTCTCCTACATTGAACCTCTTGAGATATAAAACTTATGTCATTTCTAATACTGGAAAATTTGAAATACATCAGTTATTGATAAGTGAACCCCCAAGGAAATGGAAGAAAGGTCAGATTTGTTTCCAGATCTCACCAGCAAACCTTTGGCTCCTGGGCGTGCCACCCTCGCTCCATCGTGCATCATTTTATAGACAGTCCAGGCTCCAAGGCCTTGGTCCCTATCAGATCTGGAGTGCCACTAATACATTGCCAAATCGCCCCTCGGTGGGTCCACAGGGACGAAGATGCTGGTAAGATGACAGATTTCTGGGGTCAGTATCTTTCTGCTAGATCTCAGTGCATGTCAAGATGGCTGCAGCAGGGACTGCTGGGTTAGGAGCCAGGAGACCAAAGGTGAGTTCTCAGGTCTGGACACTCACGAGATGGCAAGAATGGTGGTGGTGGTAGGGACCAGATACCACCAGGCTCTTAGCCTCAGCCTAACAGGGAGCAGCAGACATATCGCGGCTCCCCAGGCCAGCACGCTTCTCAGAAGATCATTGACTTTGCCTGTCATGAGCTTTCCTCCCTGCTGTATAAAGAACCCCAGCACCTCGGGACAGAGTCTCTCATGAGTGATCTGTGATAAACCCTTGCCCCACTCATAGCTCCACCCACATCCACCCTGGTGCGTGCTTCCCCCTTGAAATGCCTCAGCAAAGATACCCAAAGGTCTGCACACCAATTACAGGTTAGCAGGCAAAACCAGTAGACAAGGACAAAGACACTGGTCTTCTAGGGTCACCGCCTGCCCTGAGACATCATCCCTTTTCCATCTGCTGAGGACATCCCAGGCTCTGTAGCCGCAGGTGCCTTAGCAACCACACCATAATCCACAGCGTCGCCCTCACCCCCCGCCCCGCCCCAGGCTTCCTTGTTTCTCCTCCCTTTCCAGGAGGCCAGACATGCATCATAGCCAACAACTCCCTCTCCTTCCCTTTGACTCCTTACAGCTATTTGCCTCCTCTCTGTGTCTGATCCCTCTGAGGTCCTGAGCTCACATCAGCCCAAAGAACAACACACCCAATAAATGCTCTGCAGAGAAAGAATGTGCTTGAAATTAGCACTAGAACAGTCATAGGTGCCTCACGTTCTTTCAGACCCTAGCTTACGGCCTATGCTATTCATTTAATAGGAATGTATTAAGCGCTTGCTGATGGTGAATACAGGTACCACCTGCACTTTAGAGGCAGGGAGGGAGGCAGGGAGGGAGGGAGGGAGNACATGCTAATTTGTATTCACATTATCAGTGTACATTTCTCCTCTCCACATGCCTGCCAGCACTTGCTTGGGTTGTTTTGCCCTTTTGGTCAATAGCCACTCTAAAGTTAAGTGATACCTCATTAAGGTTTTTGATTTGCATTTCTCTGATTAGTAATGCTGAGCATTTTTCACATATTTTATTGACCCATTTGTTGTATAGGATTTTTTCATACATTTATCCATTGATAAACATTACCTTGATTCCATATTTGGGCTATTGTTAAGAGTGTCTCAATATGCATGGGATGTGCAGGTATCTCTGTGGTCTGCTGACCTGGATACTTAGGAGTGGGTATAGGTAGATCACATAGTTCTTCTATTTTTAGATTTTCCTGAACTTTATTATTGTCTTTTATGTATATGCATGTATTACCTACAAGTATGTACAAGTGCCCCCATTGTCATGCAATGCCTGCCAGAATACAGAGGAGGTTGTCTGATTTCCCTGGAACTGGTGTTCTGGATGGTTGTTAGCTGATAGGTGGGTGCTAGGATTTCAAACCCAGATCATTGTAAGAGCAGCAAGTGCTCTCCACTGAACCCAGGCCCCCTATTTTGAGTTTTTGAGGAATCTCCAGACTAATTTCTTTTTTTTTTCTTTTTGAGTCCCTTTAGTCCCAGCTGGCCTGGAACGCACTATGTAGACCAGGCAGGCCTTGAACTCACAGAGATCCACCTGGCTCTGCCTCCCAAGTGCTGGGATTAAAGGTGGGCACCACCTGCCCAGCATTCATACTAATTTCTAATAGTGGCTGCACTAATTCGTGGCCCCACCAAGAGCATATAAGCATTCCTCTTTCCCTGAATCCTCATCAGTGTTTGTTGCTATTTGTTTTCTTTTGTAAAACATATTTCTACTTTATGGGTGTGTTTTGCATGCATGTATATAGTGCACCTGTGTCATGCAATGCCCATGGAGGCCAGAAGAGGGTATTGGATCCCAGGTAATTGGAGTTACAGTTGTTAGCCACCATGTAGGTGCTGGGAACCAAACCTGGATTCTCTGCAAGAGCAGCCAGTGCTTTTAACCATTGAGCCATCTCTCCAGTCCATTTTTTTTTTTTTCGTGATGATAGCCATTTTGATTGGGGTGATGTAGAATCTGAACATGGTTTTTAATGTGTTTTCCTGAGGGGTACAGTTGTTAAATACTTTTTCATGTAATGTATTTACTGGCCATCTGAACTTCTTTTGCAAGCTATTTATTGCTTTTTGGATTTTTTTAGCTCTTTATTCTAGATACTAATCCCATGTCAAAATGCAGCTGACAATGTTTCTTCCATCCTGTATGCTGCCTCTTTACCAGGTTGTCTCCTTTGCTTTGAAGAAGTTCTTAAATTTTCATGCAATCTTGTCATTTAAAAATTTTTTATTAGTTTTTATTGAATTTTTGCAGATTTCATATATTTTGATCATACTTAAATCCTGTCCCTATCTGACCCCCCTTTTCATATGCCATCCAAGCTTCATGTGCTCTAAAATATTATATATAATTATATATATTATTATATATATATATATATATATATAAATTTTGCGGCCTTGAGTCAAATTTATGTCCAAATGTCCTTCAGTGTGAACTCATCCACTGGAGCCTGATTAACCTACCCAGAGTTCAACACCCTTAAACGAGATTGACTCTCCCCCTCCCAGAAGCAACAATCGCAATTAATTTCATAGGTAAGGTTGGTGGGCTTTTTAACCCACATTCCCCGGCCTATGCATGGTATTTTGTCTGCTTGGGCTTATTTGAACTTGTGCATGCTGTTCACCACTGCCTGCGTTCATATGAGTAACTTTCCAGTTGTCTGGAAAACTGTCTCCTTGTAGTTGTATACTACCTCTACTTTTTTTTTTTTTTTTTTTTTTTGAGACAGGGTTCTCCCTCTGCAGCCCCAGCTGTCCTGAAAACTCGCTCTGTAAGGATAGGACTGGCCTTGAACTCACAGGAGATCATTGCCTACCTCTGGCCTCCCAAGTGCTGAGTGATTAAAGGCCTGTGCCACCATTGCCTGGCAACTACCTTTGACTCTAACTCTTTTCTGCCCTCTTTTAAAAATGATCTTTGAGCCTTGGGAGGCAGAAGTATGACATAGGTGTCCTATTCAGCGATAAGCACTCTGCGGCCAGTTGTGGGTCTCTGTGTTAATCACCATCTGCTGCATGAGGAAGTTTCTCTAATGAGAGTTGAGAGACACATTAATCTATGGGTATAACAATGTCATTATTAGGAGCCAGTTTAATACTATGTTTATTTAACAGAATAATAGTAGTAGGCTCTCTCCTATATCCTGTGATCTGTCTACCCTCAGGTTTCTAGGCCTGCTATCAATGTCAGGTATGGGCTCATCTTGTAAAGTGGACCTTAAATCCAATCAGAAAGTGGTTAGTTACTGTCTTAACAGCATGCCACTACTGCGCCAGTGGGCACAGCTTGCCAGACCAATTGTAGCTGACGGGATTTGGAGGGGTAAGGTTGATGATTCCTTTTCTCTTCCAGTAGCATACACAGCACTCTCCAGCACTTTTTGTCACTGTGGGTCTGGAGTATAATCTGAAGTCAGATATTGTGATACCTTCAGCATTGTTCTTCCTGCTTAGCGTAGCTTTGATACTTTTGTGCATCCATCTGAATTTTAGGATGTTTGTTTCTTTCTTTGAAGAAACTCATTGGAATCTTGTTAGGGATTGCACTGAGTTGGTAGCTTGCTTTCAGGGATACAGCCTTTAATACTATTAATACTATCAATGCAATTGTCCTGGCAGGAAGGAGCCATATAGAGATACTTTTTGGCATTCAGACTACTGAGACAATGGACTCCAAGGAACTAGAATTTCCCCCCAGAAATCTCATCCTGCGAAGGAAAAAAGTTTGTACCCTGGTATCAGCCAGATAGGAGCTTGTTTCTGAGAAAGATTTCGCGTGGTGCTACCAACCTGTGGGATAGAGCAGGGGGCCAGGAACTAAGACAATGATGAGTCTGTCGGTCACGGGTGGGACCACACCTTGACCAAAGCTCGTATGCAATACATTTGTCAGAGACCCCAAAGATGGATCTGGAGGAGTCACTGGACTATACCTGCAGCCTGTGAGCCCAAATAAACATTTCCTTCCTTAAGTTCCTTTTGTCAGGTACTTTGTCACAGCAACAAAAAAGTAACACACTTGCTAGCTCTACAGCGGTGCTACATCCCTAGCCCATCGTGTATAGTTATAATCAAGAAAATTAATTCACACTGGTAAGTTACTAAGGTATAAATAAGAAAAAGTATGCAGAGTTTATGAGTAGAATAGAAGTTGGATTTTTGAAGAAATGTCTCACATATGGATCCACAATATTTAGCTCCTTAATGCAGCAGGGTTCAAATGCAATGGCAAACGAGGGACCCTTAATTACCAGGGGACTTTGGACAGTGTGCCTTTTAACTTTTTTTTTTTTTTTTTTGCTCTTTGAGGACCGGTCCCCCTTGTAGCCCTGTAGCCCAGGCTGGACCTATATCCTATGTAGGACAGGCTGGGCTTGAACTCATAGAGATCCGCCTGCCTCTGTCTCCCAAGTGCTAGGATTAAAGAACTGCACCACCACACCTAACAGACATCCTGCTTTTATTGCCAGATCATTTCTCCAGAAGAAAGAGACCCAAGAAAATACCAAAAGTAACTAATACAAAATTTGACAATTTTTAGAAAAAATATTTAATTATCATTATTTAGCATAATCTTATTGTGCTAATAAAATGTATTTATTTAAAACTCTAAACAAAATCCCTGCCAGTTCATTTATTTCAAAAGACAGATCATTTCCTGTCTTTTGGGGGGGGGGGGGGGGGGGGGACCCCCAGAACGTGCTCCTTCCTTGGAAGTCCTAAGTGAGCTCTTCCGGCCTCAGAGAACCTCGGCTCCACGTCTTAGCTGAGTGAGGACAGAAATCCAGCAGGGAGAAGTGCTGTTGTAAAGGGCAGCTGTTTTCATCCAACTCAAAAAGACTCTGAATCTTTAGCACACAAGGTTCCGCACTGACTGCCAACAAGGATTGGAGCACGTCTGCTGCGACCATGCCATAGGTGACCTCTGAGGAAGGTACTGCAGAAGAAGAACAAAACACACACCACTTAGTACACCTTCTAGCTTCACAGAAGTGCACTGTGAAGGGTTTCCTTGTTTCCCTTGGTTCCTTGAGTATCAACAGCATTTTATTTCTTTTTATTTTTTTTATTTTTTTGAAGAAAGAAGTCTTTATTGATAAATAAGTTACAATTAAATAGTGACAATTCATTGGGAATCAAAAAAACTCAGAAGTTGTCATCTTCCTATCCAGCTCCTAGGTCCCAGCTTCTGTCTTTTTGCTGGAGACCTTGGACAAAGAGGCCTTGGTGGGTAACTCAGGCCTTTTGGGGTTCTCAGGGGTCCCTGTCTTCCTGCCCCTGGGTGGAGGCATCTTGTTTCTTATTCTGTACCTCTCCTTCTAGTTTCAGGTTGCTGACGGTAGCCTTGAGAGATGGGTAAGTGGCTCCTACTGAGGATAAAAATCAATCACAGGTGATGCTCAGACTAACAGCAGCTCCTATGACAGCTCAGCCGTCAGCTTCCAAATGCAGTGAGGGACTGAGGCTAGTACTGGCCTGAATTAAGAAAGGCATGTCCACATCAAAGAAGGACGCATACAGAACCTAATCTGTGACTTTTCTTGCAGTTACAGGGATGTATATAAGCTGACTACCTCTCATCTTGGGACCAGAAGGGGTTCAGATGTTGGATTTTAAGATATTTATATATACATTATCAAATAGCTTAGGAATAAGACTCAAGATTAAGTGTTGAAACTCATTATGTTCATTTCTACTTTTATATGTATAATAGAATAATATATATATATAATATATATATATATCTGTTATATATATATATTTTGCCAGAATTAAATTTCATACAATTCTTAATATATCTGCATTCTGACTGCGCTGTATCATAAGAGGTCAGAAGTGGAATTCATGCTTGTGGTATGAAGTTGGTATTCAAAATATTTTGGGTTTTGGAGAATTTCTGCGGAAAAACTGGTCCTTTGGTATGACTGTCACTAGGACCAAGAAGCCATGATGACTGACTAGACCCCAGCCTTCAACGAAGGAAGGAAAATAAACAAAACTATACATTAAATCAGTGTGATAACAGATACTAAGACTATTAACATTTCTTCCCAGGAACAGGAACAACAGTTGCTATAAACAGCCATACTTTTAGAGAGATCGTTGACCCCATGACCTCCTTCCTTCTCGCTACTAGACGATAAAAGAAAACACAGGGCTAGGGAGAAGGATGTCAGTAAAGTGCCTTCTGAACAAGCCAAGGGACTTGAGCCTGGCTCTCCAGCATTCACATAAAAGCCAGGTCCAGCAGTGGCATCTGTAACTCCAACACTGGGGGGAGGCAAACAGGAGGGAGGCAGGAGGGGAGATCTCTGTGAGATCAAAAAACCCAAAACAAACAAAAAAAAAAAAAAAAGAGACTCTGTCTCAAAAAATAAAGTTACCAGCAACAGAAGGAATTCGAATGGTGCCTTCTGGCCCTACACATGCCTTGCATGGTGCACCTCCACACAGACACCACTCACATGAACATGTACATATATCATATAAACATACACACATAAACACAAGTTAAAAAAAACAAAATGTCACATAATCAAAAAAAAAGCTGGACATGGTGGTGTGCACCTTTAATTCCAGCACAGGAGAGGCAGAAACTAGCAGATTTCCTTGCCTTCAAAGCCAGCCTGGCTTACATAGCAAAGTCCAGGCCAGCTATGGCTACACAGTAAGGCCCTGTTTAAAAAAACAACAACCCTAATCAAGGTGATGGGACTTCAGTAAAGCAGTGCCTGAGTCACTTACTCTGTAAGTGAAACAGGACAGGACTCATTTGCCCACAAACTGGGTCTGTCTGAGATACTCTTTGGGCTACCCACATGCTTTCAATTCTGAGGAAGACAACTCTTTTGAGTATTCTTGGGAAATTCACATTCAGCTACAAATAAGATCTCCTATTTTTATTATTTATTTATTTTTTACACATTATTTATTTATTTATTATTATTATTATTATTTATTTTTTTTTTTTTTTGAGTTCTTTTCAAGAAAGGGTCTCCCTGTAGACCCAGCTGTCCTGGAAAATCACTCTGTAGACCAGGCTGGCCTTTGAACTCAACACAAGATCCACCTGCTCTGCTCCCAAGCACTCGATTAAAGGTTCCTGTGCCAAGATCTCCTATTTTTAGATTAGGGATATTAACAGTTTGTGGTGGTTGTTCTTGAGGCAGGATTTCACTATGTATCCCTGCTTGGCCTGGAACTGATAGGTGGTAGACCTGCCGTCTCACACCTCAGAGATCTGCCTCCCTCTGCCTCCTGAGTGCCGGGATTACAGGTGTGTGCCACCACATCCAATTTATACTTATTTTTTATATACAGAAAATGATTTTGTTTAAGTTGTTTAATGAATATCTAATCTTAAAATTGAAAATATTAAACAATGTGTAGATGTATCATTTTATTTGACAATTATCTTTCTTACATTCTTTTTGTTATTCTAATATTTTTTTAAAAATTTTATTTTTGTATGTGTATGGCCTTACTATCTGCTTGTAGGTCTGTGCACCGTGTCGTTGCAATGCACGGAAGGTTAGAAGAGGGTGTCGGATTCCCCCTGACCTGGAGTTCTCCTGGAAATTGGAGTGTTACAGGACCGTTGTTAGCTTGCCATGTGGGTGCTGGGGATCAACAAGGGTACTCTGCAAGAGCAGTCGGTGCTTTTCTTTAAGGCATCTAATCAAGTGACTTAGCAAGTTGTTCAACACTGGACTGACAGGGCACCATCGACTGTGCTCAGACTGCATAGATCCCTTACCATCAGTATTCCTTGGTTTGTCCTTCCATCACCCTAGAGGGCCAAGGACACATTTTCAGAGGTATGACAATTCTCTATAATAATTTTTAAATTTTTGAATTTTCACTTTGACAATGAGGAAAGCATTCATGATAATCTACATGGTCTTAGAGTACTTTACAACCAGGGCATTCTCATTTGTGGTGATATTCTAATGAACCCTAAGAAGTATGAGTTTAAGTGTCACAGGAACCTAAAAAGTACAAAAGTGTACTTTATGTATTATGGTTTTCTGAGAAATAAATACTAATTTATATCATGTACAAAATGAAAAGATAAGACTGAGAATTATAAAAGGAATGAGAACATCCAAAATAATGAACATGAAATAATAAAGGGAATTTAAAATTGGAGAGGCTTCAAATTAGGATGCAGAAAGCTAGAGTGTGGCTCCCATCCCAACATGAGAAAAGCCTAAACTACAAAGTCACTCTTTTCTTAAAACCCATTAAGAGAGCAATTTTTATACAAATTCAAGAAGTACAGCGTAAGCTAGGCCGCCATCGGAGCAGGGCCCATGGGCTGTCCACTTGGGGCAGGCTTGGAAGAAGTCAGGTGCATCCAACAAATAGGAAAGCAACATGTTCATGGATTGTTTATTTGTTTTAATAAATTGCTACAAGCCAACTATGAGGATTTCACTTCTTAGTCCCTTCCCAGCTGCTCTTCTCACCTCTGTCAGGGGCTCACAAGGTTAGGGGTGGAACAGGACATCTAGAGAGTTCCAAGCAAAGGGAAGGCCTGGAGGAGGGAAGAAAGTGACACAGCACCTCTAGGAGACAACAGCTCTAGCTGCCTGAAGATGTGCAGACCTTGTCACCCAAGATAAGAACCCCATATATATGGGGGAAAGGTAAAAAAAAAAATCTTCCTAAACTGGGAGAGGGACAGAAAACCGCCTTGGTCAAGACCCTTTGTGGTCTTCTGCTGGACAGTGGGGTAGAGGGCCACACAAAACCCAGCAAAGGCAAAAGGTCGAGGTTGGCTGCCAGGGCAGGGGCAGAGGAATTACCACATGCAGGACTGTGTGAAACAGACTGAAGAAGAATCAAAGACGGTCAATCCTGTCCCTTCCATCAGGATAGGATGGAGTGCATAACCACTAACACAAGCATGGATAACTTGGAGACATGGAAGAACATGGAGACATTCAAACTACAGCCACATCTAACATGAGGCTTCTGATGGACTGCACATACCATGGTGGTCTCATAAAACTGTAGAGGCTGAAGCATTCTTATCTCCCAGTGATGTAGCCATCATAATGTCATCATGCAATGCACTGATCACATGTTTCTGGGATGCTGATGCAAAAAAACTCCACTAGATGGCCACTTGTATAAAACTACAGCCACAGTGAGTGAGTGACCTAGACTATCTATGTTTGTATACTATGGTCTATGATGCTCACACAAGGATATTCACACAAGGATGTATTTCTCAGAATGTAGCTGTATTGTCAGTGAACAGAGGATTTTTAAACAAATATTCCAAACACAAAAAAAATAATCTAACTGGAAGTTAAATAAATAAACATTACCCTGATTTGATCATTACACAGTAAACATGCACTGAAATACCACATGGTATTCCATAATATGTATGATTCCTTTTAAAAAGAACATGGAGAAAGATTCTCTCTAAGGCACAGGTACAGAAAGAAGAGCTAAAGCAACATGCAAAGACCCATTTCCTACCACAGGGAACACAGGGGAAACTGAGGCCAGTGAGGACCTGAAGCAATAACAGCAACAGCAAAACCTGAACCTAAAACAATGTCTGACAAAGCTGAGTCTTCTCTACCTGCTCTTGCCCTTAGTAAAGGGTCTGGAAGGAGCATGGATATGTTCAGACACAAATACTGTTTGTCATAGTCTGTACTGTGCTGTATATAATGTTCAGTGTTTAGGAAAAAATTAATGAGACATGCAAAATCAAGAACAGCAATCCACTATTACAAGACTAAGCAAATAAGCAACTAGACTAGCTTATCAGTTAAAGGAATCTGAGGCCAATGAGGGCAGGCATAGAGCATGATCATCTGACAGGTGGGATATGTTCACTTTGTTTTTAGCCCCTGACTATCCCTGGCTTCATAGCTGAAGATCTTACAAATCCATTCTACTGATAATAGATAGTAGACAGAGATTCCAGTGCAGTACCAATGCATGCATGGTACTACAAATTTGTTTAACTATTATAAGACTAGGGCCCACACTGGCCTCTTGATGGGCATGCCTTTAATCCTAGTACTGGGGAGTGCAGAGCAGGTGGATCTCTGTGAGTTCAGGACAGTCTGATCTACAGCGAGTGATTTCCAGGTCAGTGGGGCATACAGGGGAGACATTGTCTCGAAAAGACAAAAAAAAAAAAAAAAAAAAATAAGACTAGGGCCCTAGTGTTTTTTCTGACCAACTAGGACTTTAGACTAAAGAGAGACAAGGTGCCCTTTGATTCACGTACTAAAACAGATGTGAAGAAATTTCACTACCAACTTACATAAAGCCTTTGTTTCACTCAAACTAAACTATTCTTCTACTTTCATACTGACAGAAAAAAGTCTTAATTTACAGTATAGTATTCTTTCTGTCCCAACTACTCCTGAATGAATAGTTTCACAAAGAACAACTGTTTGATGATATGTTGAAATATTACCTATGGCTCTGTTGAAGCAATCTGGAGAAATGTTGAGAAGAATCTGCTCCATCAACTTTGATCCTACTTGCACACAAATGTTATGTCTTCCATCACCTATGGTCATTAAAGCTGGCCTATGAAAAAATTGAAAAAATAAAGAACAGACTTTAGAATCAGACTCATGAATAGAGGGTGATTTAGTGAAGCGAGGGCAAAACATGACTGCAGATTCCCCTCCCCCCTTTACCCACAGAATTCTATGTCCTCTCATCTCCAAACTCTTTCTCTAGGACCTCCTCTTTTTTAAAAATATTTTCTTTATTGTTTTTACTTATATACCGTTGTTGAGTGTATTTCCTGCATATATGTAAGTGCACCTGTGTCATGCAGAGCCCGCAGAGGTCAGAAAGGGTGACAGATTCCCCAGGAACTGGAGTTATGACAGTTGTCAGCCACCATGGTGCTAGTGATCAAACCCAGGTCCTCTGAAGAGCAGCCAGTGCTCTTAACCGTTAGGCCATCTCTCCAGCCCCTATATTATATTTTAAAAAAACAGAAGTGGGAATCTAACTGAAAGGGAAAAAAAAAACCAAAAAGTGGAGTCGCGAGAGCTGCTCCACGGGGGAGAAAACCAATGAGAACAAAGCAAAGGACCCGGAATATACTTGAAATTCATTACTTTGTATGCTAAACTAAAAATTTAATAAAATAATTTATAAAAATTTTTAAAAATCCATGATTTGGAACAAGTAGCTATCTCAGCTATGAAAAAGAATGAAATTGGACTTTTTCCTTATACCACACACAAAAGTCAACTCACGACAGATAACAAAATCTAATATATAAGAGCTAAAAACTATTAAAACTTTGAAAACATATTCGTATAAATCTCATGATATTGGCTTAAGAAGGGCACTTGCCAGGTGTCGGTGGCACATGCCTTTAAATTCCTAGCACTTGGGAGGGCAGAGGCAGGCAGCCTCTTGTGAGCTGAGTTCAAAGGACAGCCTGGTCTCTCCGGTCTACCAGAGTGAGTTCAAGAACAGCTGGGGCAACAGGGAGACCCTGTCTCGAAAAGAAAAAAAAAAAAAAAAACACCAAAAAACAGGGGCACCTTTCTTATATGTAACAGCAACAAAAATTAAAACAAAAGACTTAAATCATACAGGCAAGGATGTGGAGAAAGTGCAGTCTACACAGCGCTTGCCAGTAAGATGATGGTGGTTCCTTAAGTGGCTAATGCATACAACTCAGCAAATATATTCCTGGGTATATATTCAACATAAATGAAAACTATTTCCATATCTATATAAAAGCATGTATATACATGCTCACAGCCACCCTATTTATAATAACTCAAAAGAGGGAACAATTTCAATGTTCCTCAACTGATGGATGAATAAATAAAATGTGACATTTGCATACAACAGAGTATTACTTAGCAATTAAAAAAATACTGGACTGAGGATGTATCTCAGTTGGTAAAGTGCTTGTCAAGTATACACAGAGCCCTGGATTAAATCTCCAGAACCACATAAACCAGGTGTAATAGAGCACACCTGTAATCCCAGCACTTGGGAAGTAGAGGCTATCAGAACTTCAAGGCCATCTTCAGTTACATAAGTTCAAGGCAAGCCTGGGATGCATGAAACTGTACCTCAAAGAATAAAACAAAGCAAAAGGAAGCAAAAGGATTAATTCAAAGGTCTCACAGCAACCAAAGTCAAAGATGTAATAGCTATCAGGATGAACCTAGGTGTAGAAAAAGTCAAATATCATATAGGTCCTGTCCGCCACCCCTGGGCCTGATTGGTGAGCCATGTTGCTGAATTTTGTGCTGCACCATCAACATGGTGTCCTTCCTGGAAACAGCTGTGTGCAGGCCCCTCACAGTGACTAGTTGCCCCCCTGTGCTGAGCTTGTAAACAGCATGAAAATATCTATAGAAGCATGTGCAGGCTGAGGACTATGTAGCTGTGTGATTAAGTTGACCTTTTTGATGACTGGATGCACTCTGGTGCTGTCTGTGCTGATTGGTAGAAGCTTCCTATATATCCTGTACTGGAAAATAAAGTTTTGAGTTTTGCGCTCTGAGGCACTCCCAGAGTGGGTTTTGCTCTATTGCACTTACCCTCAGTAGAGAGGGGACCAAGGACCAATCATATGAAGGCCCATAAGGTCTACATAGCAAGTTCTAGGCCAGCTGGGGCCATAGGAAGACCCTGTCTCACAAAGACAAAAACAATTTAAAAAATAAATAAGTAAAATAAAACACAAAAAGAAAAATGTAAATGAAGTCTTCAGTATGGCTGTCTAAGGAAAATAAGATCTACTTATTTCTTTAAAATTTGGGTTGCTGGCATTGGTGGCACACACCTTTAATCCTAGCACTCAGAGGCAGAGGGCCAGAATTTCTTTGTGAGTCTCTACAGAATGAGTTCCAGGACAGCAAGGGAAAAAGGGAGACCCTTTCAAAAAAAAAAAAAAAAAAAAAAAAAAAAGTTTTATACAGTACACACACACACACACCCCAACATAATTATATATATATGATATATATTAGAATATATATATATAGAGAGAGAGAGAGAGAGAGGAGATGAGAGAGAGAGGATCAGCTCAGTGGTTAAGAGCACTGGCTATCAAATCCTGGCACCCACATGATAGCTAACAACTGTCTATAATTCCAGTTCTTCTGATATCCTTGGGCATTGAACAACATGGGTATACTTACATACATGCATACACATAAAATAAAAATAAAATATTTTTTAATATACCCCTTTTATCATCACTGGGAAATTTTGCTCTCAAAGCTGCTTGACACTCAGAAAGAAATTTTATTATCTTATATAAGCTCCTGGTTAGTTACTGTATTTTAGACGGTTGATAGTTACAAATTTAAGTCACTTCCAGTTCCATGCCATAAACAGTTTCCATCAAATAAGCATACTTTGCTGCCTTACCTATAGTATGTCCTCGTCTTAGTTACTGGCAAGCAGCTGAGACACTGTCTGTAGATCCTGTTCTCATCTCTTGTTAGTTCTAATCCACACTGTGCACAGCCAGTATATATAATGTTAGGAAGAGAGGAGAAGACACTCTTCAGAGAACTGTACGCATTTAGAACTATCTTCTGAGCTGCTGCAACAGAAAATGCCAGCTCTGAAATCTTGGCTTTAATCAGAACTACTCCTATATAAAAAGAGAAATGTTATAAATTATAAGATTCAATAATAACTTTGTCAAATGCATCTGATGATGTAATTGATTTACAGTCACTTACAGTAAAGGCTACACCAAGGTCTTGATCTTGGACTTCACCTCTTCCTAGAGAATCTTACTCACTTTTGGCTTCCATACAGAATCTAACAGGGTATTTGTCTGCAACTCAATGACAATCTGAGATCCCACTCAAAAAGGAAGTGAGGGAAAAAAGGTTTCTTGTGTCATTCACTGGAACCTCAAGCATATTCACTGACTAATGGATTAATTTTTCAGCTGTCAAATATGAATATCTACTATATGCCTCATGCTCTTTTTTCCCCCGTTTCTTTATTTTTGCCTTTCTTCATACTAGCACAGCCTGTGAGTCCATCTGGGCATTACTCTTCCTTCCTCTCCAAACTCATTGAAAGGCTTCTTTAAGCTTTTAAATTTCTTCTTCATTCTTTCATTAGTGTTTCATTATTATAGCAAAATATCTGACATAACTTAAAGTAAGGAAGGAAGATTTATTTGGGCTGGGGATTTTAGAAAACTCAGTTCATCCCTGAGAGCAGAGCAGAGCAGAGCAGAGCAGAGCAGAGAGCAGTAAGCAGAGAGCAGAGAGCAGAGAGCAGAGACAGAGAGTGAGAGCAGCGCAGAGCAGAGAGCAGAGCAGAGAGCAGAGCAGAACAGAGAGCAGTAAGCAGAGAGGAGAGAGCAGAGAACAGAGAGGAGAGCAGAGCAGAGCCGAGAGCAGAGAGCAGAGAAAAGAGAGACGCAGCGCAGAAAGACGATGCAGTTAAGCAGAGAGCAGAGAAGCAGAGAACCAGAGAAGGAGGGGAGCATAGCAGAGAGCAGAGCGCGAGCAGATGGAAGGGGGGGGGGGCGGGGCCATAGTCAGCAGAGAGAGCAGAGAGCAGAGAGCAGAGAGCAGAGAGCAGAGCAGAGCAGAGAGCAGAGAGCAGAGCAGAGAGCAGAGAGCAGAGCAGAGAGCAGAGCAGAGAGCAGAGAGCAGAGCAGAGAGCAGAGCAGAGAGCAGAGAGCAGAGAACAAAGAGCAGAGAGCAGAGAGCAGAGAGCAGAGAGCAGAGCAGAGAGAGCAGAGAGCAGAGCGCAGAGAGCAGAGAGCAGAGAGCAGAGAGCAGAGAGCAGAGAGCAGAGAGCAGAGAGCAGAGCAGAGAGAGAGCAGAGAGCAGAGAACAGAGAGCACAGAGCAGAGAGCAGAGAGCAGAGAGCAGAGAGCAGAGCAGAGAGGAGAGCAGAGCAGAGAGCAGAGCAGAGAGAGCAGAGAGCAGAGAGCAGAGCAGAGAGGAGAGGAGAGCAGAGCAGAGAGCAGAGCAGAGAGAGCAGAGAGAGCAGAGAGCAGAGAGCAGAGAGCAGAGCAGAGAGCAGAGCAGAGAGCAGAGCAGAACAGAAAGCAGAGAGCAGAGAGCAGAGAACAGAGAGCAGAGAGCAGAGAGCAGAGAACAGAGAACAGAGAGCAGAGCAGAGAGCAGAGAACAAAGAACAGAGCAGAGAGAGAGCAGAGAGCAGAGAGCAGAGAGCAGAGCAGAGAGCAGAGAGCAGAGCAGAGAGCAGAGCAGAGAGCAGAGAGCAGAGCAGAGAGAGAGCAGAGAGCAGAGCAGAGAGCAGAGCAGAGAGAGCAGAGAGCAGAGCAGAGAGGAGAGCAGAGCAGAGAGCAGAGAGCAGAGCAGAGAGCAGAGCAGAGAGCAGAGCAGAGAGCAGAGAGCAGAGCAGAACAGAGAGCAGTAAGCAGAGAGCAGAGAGCAGAGAGCAGAGAACAGAGAGCAGAGAGCAGAGAGCAGAGAGCAGAGAGCAGAGAACAGAGAGCAGAGAACAGAGAGCAGAGCAGAGAGCAGAGAGCAGAGAACAGAGAGCAGAGCAGAGAGAGAGCAGAGAGCAGAGAGCAGAGCAGAGAGCAGAGCAGAGCAGAGAGCAGAGCAGAGAGAGAGCAGAGAGCAGAGAGCAGAGCAGAGAGCAGAGCAGAGCAGAGAGCAGAGCAGAGAGCAGAGAGCAGAGAGCAGAGAGCAGAGAGCAGAGCAGCTCACATTACAGCAGCCAGAAAGTAGAGAGAGAATGCTGGCGCTGGTGCTATGTCTCCTTTCCCTTTGTTCTCTCTGGGCCTCCAGCCAATGGGAAGTTCCCACCTCATGCAGAGCAGGTCCTCCCTTAGTTAGCTGCCTGTAGAAATGTCCTTACAGACACACACAGAGTTGTGCTTCACTAATTACCTATGTCCTTCTTAGTCCAATGAAGTTATCAAGATTAAGCACCACAATCCTCTTGAGAGGTCAGAACACTACAGATCAAGAACTCATCATGTCAATTCCTATTCTGTTTTCTGGTTATTTCTTTTGGAGTTCAATAATGGTGACTGTCCTTAATTTCTTTCATTTGCCTTAGCACTTCAGAGCCCAAAGAAGCTTTCGTCATTTCTTTTACTCACACAGCACCGTCCTACATGAGTTAGCAGAGGAGGTCATGCTCATCTACCTAATAAGCTGTAGCAGACTCAATATCACACTTGCCCAGACATGTTCAATTACTTAAAAAAAAGTTATTTACGGCAGCACATATACTAAAATTGGAACGATACAGAGAAGATTAGCATGGCCTCTGCGCAAGGATGACACGCAAATTCGTGAAGCGTTCCATATTAAAAAAAAAAAGTTATTTAATGAAAAATACAATAACTTCAAAACTGTTAATCCTGTCATTTTATAAATTTGCACATCTTTTTTTTTTTTGAGACAGGGTCTCCCTGTAGTCCCAGCTGTCCTGGAACTCACTCTGTAGACCCCACTAGCCTTGAACTCACAAAATCCACCTTCCTCTGCCTCCTGAGTGCTGGGATTGAAGGTGTGTGCCACCATGCCAAGCCTGCACATCTTTTTTTTTTTTTTTTTTTTTTTTTTTTTTTTTTTTTTTTGGTTTGTGAGACAGGGTCTCCCTGTAGCCCAGCTGTCCTGGAACTCACTCTGTAGACCAGGCTGGCCTTGAACTCACAAAGATCCGCCTGCCTCTGCCTCCCGAGTACTGGGAATAAAGGCATGCACCACCATGCCTGGCTGCCTACACATCTCTTTAAAAGAAAAAAGTGGTCATTCGAAATGTGGACTTTGCTTTCAGGAGGATTCTAGCCTGCTGAAGACAAAAATTCGTGAGTATATGAGAAACTGAGTGAGTATCTCCACTTTACGAGGAGCCAGGCTCAACCACATCCTTGTCTGGGTTCTGCCAGCAAGCAGACCCTCCTGGGGAAATCTCCCCTGTTGATATCCCTTTCTCCCATGTTTAATTTAACTATGAAATCGGCTAGAAAAAGTTGCTTGTACTTGCAAGTTCTCTTTCCATTTTTGTATTTAATTTGATTTTTTTTTTTACTTTACATGTATGAGTGCATTCCCCATATATATGTAAGTGCACCCATGTCATGCAATGCCTGGGGAGTTCAGAAGAAGGCACTGGGTCCCCTGGAACTGGAGTTAGAGACAGTTGTTAGCTGCCATTTAGTGCTAGGATTTCCGGGGTCCTCTGCAACAGCACCTAATGCTCTTAACCACTGAACTATCTCTCCTCCCCCTAATTTTCATATTTAAAATATACAATGATAGAAACTATGAATTCAGTCCTTGTGGCTGATCATAAGAGAACTGAAAGAGCTAAATAAGCTGTTCAAATACAACCCATCAGACACTGGCTACAACAGCACCGTTTTGGCATGGCTTCCTGATATGGAGTATACCCCTAGAATTTCCAAGAACACTCCCAATGCAGCCTCATCCCCAAGCCAGTGGGGCTTTATCTTTTCTGTCAATCATCAGTATTGTGGTCACCTATTTTGTTGACTGTGGGAAAACTTAGTTAAGATGGGTAGCATTCTAAACCAATGGGACCTCCCTGGCCACACCCATGGGGTGGGGGTGTAGTGACGAAAAGGTTTAGAATTTGGCCCTGGGATATGAGTCATGCTGGCTATATAACCAGACATTTTGGAATAAAAACTCTCTCTGCATTTGGACCTTAACATGCGTCCATGTGGTGTGCTTTCCTGCGCGTATTTTCATCATAAATCGTCCTGGGATTAAATAGGCTCCACAAATCTCGGTGGGACACTTACAAATGGCTCCTGGACGTGGAGCAGGAGGAAACCTTAATAAATTAGGTATGCGAACCTCTAAATCTTGCCTTTTTCTTCTCTTTCTTCTCTCTCTCCTGATATCTATCTTTTGTGGTAGAGCCATCTTCCCTGCTGGTTTCAGTGGATGGGAGAGCGATCTGGGAACTTGTGACTTTGTACACGTGGAGGAAAACAGCCTGGCTCTGATTTGGCTCAGAGGGAGCACCCAATTCCCTCCAGGCATGTGCCTCATGGCTTGGTCACTCCTGCAGGCTATAAAAGCCAGTGATTTCAAGGTTGAGTTTAATATCAAGGCTTAGTAACCATGCTTGGCCTTGAAACACTTTTTCATAATTCTACAGGTCTAAAAAACTTCCTGGTTTTAACCCCCCCCAAAGAAAGATTTCATCTCCTACTGTGAAGAACCAGTTCTTCGGTTTGATTCCAACTTTAACTTGTTCATATGTAAATTTTCTCCAGGTAGCTCTATGATTTGGCCAAGGCCCACTTCTTTCTGATGCAAATTAAGACCTTTCACAGGAACCGCCCTACCAAGAGCAGTTTCTTCCAGATAATTTTAAACCTAGGCAGCTTAATACCTTTTTCTTAAATTTTGCCTTTTATTGCTCTTGTCTTCTTGTGGGTTTTTTCTAAATCTAACTCTTCCTACCTAAACCTGCCGGCTATTTGTGGATTCAAAATTGGAGTTCAACTAGCTGTATCATTTCAGTAATTCAAATCTATTTCGCCATGCTTAACTTAAAATGTAATATTTTTACTTAACCCCTGAGTCCCCTAGATATCTTCTGAGTAAATATATATGCACAATTAAAATTAATTGGTTGATTTAATTTTATCTTGATCTTTTTAAATGTGTTCAAAGAACTTTTCCCACAGAATTCCTGATCACACTTGGTCTGTGCTCTGGTGTCGCCAGCCTGCCTGCTGCATGCATACCAGCCGCCCAGACTGAGCACGTGGTATCTAAATCATGCCCTTTACATTTTGACTTAGAGTAACGATCTTTTGATTTCAGCATTTTGGAGACAAAATAGATGGATTTCTAGGAGAGTCTACAGGCCGTGGAGTTCTAACAAAAGGAACTTGCTCCGATAAATTGTCTTTTTTTAAGGACCATTAGTAAAACCCTCTTTAACAACATGAATTGATATTTTGGTTCAATTTAAATGAGAAATTTTTTGAATAAAACTGTTTTATGTTTCTTTAAGCCCATCTTCAAACTGCATGTATGTATGAGTGAATGCAAATTCCTGCTTTTAATTCATTATAATCCTATGGGTTTAAATCTAAGTAGGAGCCAACTGTAAACAAAATAGATCCAATTCATAAAAAATGTTTGTTTCATACCCCTTAGTGTGTTAACAATTTTTAATTGGGTTTATAGTATGCATATTATTCAGTTTAATGATAAATTGCTGTTGATTACTGTTAGTAATTGTTATTCATAGCTATAATTATTGTTATTGAAAATAATTAATAATTGATAAAAATTCAGTCTAATAATAAATTGTTCATTGTTGTTGACTATTATTGTTGACAATTATTATTCAAAATAATTATTAATGATTATTGTGACTAATAATGGTTAATAATTATTTATAATTGGTAATGATTAATAATGGTTATAATTATGATTGTTGTGATTATGGATAATTATTATTCTTCCAAAGTCCTTAATAATAAGACAAGATAAATCAGTCCAGGACTACAAACAACTTTGACCTGTATACTTTTGTGCACCCTCCTCAATCTTTAGATTTGTAAATAGCATAGGGACAGTTAGGCTTAGCAGAGGGACAGCCTAGGGACAGTTAACCAGTAGGGACAGGATAGGAAAAGAACAGGAGTAGACTTTAGGGATAATTCATTGAAGGCAACTGGTTGGGAATGGGCCTAAGAGGGGGCATATGGATCTCAGCTGTTTTGTGTGTTACTAGGACATTTATTCTAATTTTATAAAAATAACCCTATAATGAATTATAAAAATTTCATGTTTCTCACTGAACATCAAACAATGTGGCTTTCCTCTCTTGCAGGTCAACCTAACAAACCTTTCTTTATTATGTATGTATGTGTGTGCGTGTATGTATGCATGTATATGTGTGCGCACACGTGTATATGGATGTGTACTTGTGTTCTAAGTATATTTTAATGTTAACAGCTATAATACCAGTAAAAACATTGCCTCTGAGTTGGAACATGGCCCTTCCTTCTCAAGACGCAGATTTATATTAAACAGCCAACACATAATTCAATTTCAACAAAGATTATGGGTTATCTATTAAAATTTTTAAAAAATTCATTGAACATCTTAATGGCTCTACACTGCCACCTACTGGTTACACCCTTTCAACATCTGAAACAAAGATGCAACCAGGTTTTCATTGTATTAAAGTGTTAATAACTTTTGGGGTCTTTGGGAATAAAAAATAAAAAATATAAGGGCTGGAGAGATGGCCTAGCGGTTAAGAGCGCCGACCGCTCTAACAGAGGACCCGGGTTCAATCCCCAGCACCCACATGGCGGCCGAGAACCGTCTGAAACTCCAATTCCAGGA
>VZQC01009288.1:0-12340 GCA_009823505.1 Rhizomys pruinosus | reverse complement strand
TTATCATGCCATCCAAACATCTGTGTCTATGCTCACAGCTTAGCTTGCCATAATAATCAGTACTGTTTAAATGCCTGTACATCTAATTGCTTGTGCTTTGTTAGTAGGATTAAAAAGGTACCCCTGGATAAACTGTCAACCCATGAAGGGAAACAACCTGAACAGACTAGAGTCCCGAATGACATTTCCAGAGAAAGTAGACTGTTTTGCTTCTTACCCACTTGTGCCCCTTTCCCAAAGCCTAGGGAACAACTTGCGGAAGAGGAGGCAGGGTAGAATGTAAGGGCTGCAGAGAGAATCATGAGACTACAGCAATATAGACTGGACTCTTATTTGATCAACACGCTTGTACATACAAGCTTCTTCAATTGGACTATGGGAACCTTGGGTTGTTTAAAATTTGGACATAGAGGGGCTGGAGAGATGGCCTAGCGGTTAAGAGCGCTGACTGCTCTTACAGAGGACCCGGGTTTGATCTCCAGCACCCACATGGCGGCCGAGAACCGTCTGAAACTCCAATTCAGGGAGAACTCAGTTCCAGGGGAATCCGACACCCTGTTCTGACCTCTGCGGCACTGCACGACACGGGTGCACAGACCTGCATGCAGACAGTACATTGATACACATACAGAAATAAATAAAAATTAAAAAAAATTTGGACAGAGATACTTGCTAATTGGTTTTACATGAATGTTACTTACATTCGTTGCTTATGTTTGACAGTTGGTTCACTTCATGGTTGGATTTTTTGGATATTAATTGGCCTTAGGGTGAAAATAAGTTTCAGGTCTGATCTGCCCCCCACTGCCTGGCACTCAAAACAGGCTTGAGCAGCTGGCTATTCAAAACTCAGGTTCCTCGCCCATGGGCTCCCCTGCCTCTCAGAAAAATTTAAAAAATAAAATTTAAAGGGCGATATGTGGGAAAACTTAGTTAAGATGGGTAGCATTTGAAACCAATGGGACCTCCCTGGGGTGGGATTCAGTCAGGGCCTCCGCCTATCAGATGGTGCTGCCCATATACAGGGATTCAGTCAGGACCTCTGCCTATCATATGGTACTGCCCATACACAGGGATTCAGTCAGGACCTCCGCCTATCAGATGGTGCTGCCCACATACAGGGATTCAGGCAGGACCTCCGCCTATCAGATGGTACTGCCCATACACAGGGATTCAGTCAGGACCTCCGCCTATCGGATGGTACTGCCCATATACAGGGTGGGTGTTCTTTCCTCAATCAGACTTCTCGAGAAACACCCTAACAGATACAAGCAGAGGTGTGTCTCCTAGGTAACTCTAAAGCTAATCAACTTGACAAGGAAGATTACCCATGAGAATATGTATATGAATTAACATGAGCAGTAAGATTTTAATCTGTCTTGGCCAAAAAAGCTCTTGGAATCTCAGAATGGTAAGAGTATGTTTTGAATGCTAGTATTTAAAGAGTCATGATGCAAATATCTGGGGCTTCTTGGCGTATATATTCATGACTGAATATATATGATCAGTACATGCCAGGGATAGGACAACCCCAGATCCCCCACCCTGAGCTAGGAATGGTGTTATTCCCACCTGCTAGACTGGAAAATCTCACAATGCATAGAGCATTGGATAAAGAAGCTTTACTTAGAAGGAAATTTATGGCACTTTATAAAGATCCACATAGGGGAAAAGTTCTCAAATCAATGATCTTACTTTCCACCTTAAATAAGAAAAAGCAAAACCCAAGTAGGCAGAAGAATGGAAATAATACAGATCAGAGCAAAAGTGAATAAAAGAGAAAAGAGAAAAATCTGTGAAATCAAAAGGTGGTTGAGACCAATAAAATGGAAAAAAGAAAACCAGTATCAGGTAAAATCAATAGCATTACATATTCTATCAATATTCAAAAGGGTAGTAGGAGAATGACTTTTTATTGATAAATTTTTGCTATGCCAATAATTTACATGAACAAATTTCTTAAAAGCTACAAACCAAAACTTATTCAAACATAACTAGAAAATCTTAATAGTTCTTGCCTATTAAATATATTAAGCTTACAGTAAAAATCTTTCAATAATGAGAATTTCAGAGCCAGGGATGGCGGTATACATCTGTATAATATACACTTGTAATCCTAGCCCCAGAGAGGCTGAGGGCAGAAGAGTCATTATTTTGTTGGCCAATGTGAGTTATACAATGAGATCCTATCTCAAAAAATGTATGTACATGAAAAATATTCAGTGATCTCTACTAGTTACAGATTAACCTCAAAGAGTTAGAAGCTGAAAGCTAAGAAATCAGCTATATGTAGAGATTTATATTTTATTTTCATATTTAATCATATGTGTTGTCACAAATGGTAGCCTCTTTGCTTACATTAAAACTAGCAACATTTTATGTATATAAAGATCTTACCTGAATACTTGTCCTTTAGGTGGGTTGCTAAGTCTGATGTCTTCACAAAGGAAGGTGTACTCTTTTGAAATTTTGCTTTAAATGAAATTGCCCTTCTATCATCATCAAACAGGCATTCACAGGATGACCACAGTGTTGTATGCAATTCCAAGTTTTCTAGTATGCAATTGCGCTGAACAAAAAGGTACTTAAATTCCCAAATACAATCTTAAATGAAAAATAAACCCAAAAGTCACCAATACAGAAAAAGTCTAGGCCCAGAATCAGATTAAGTACATTGACCTAATTAAAGCAGTTAAATACAAATTTTACCACTAAAGAATTTGGAAACAAAGAGACAAAATGGAACTGTTTGGTTAAATCAATTGAGTAATAAAGCTGTAGACTTCAGTTTATTTTTGAGATATTGAAATAGGGCTTCTTTACCCAGCCACCCTGGCTTTGAACTCTTGTCTTCCTGCATCTGCCTCCAAGTATTGGAATTACAGATGTGTACCACCACACTTGGGCAGAGATAATTATAATAATTTTTTCTAGTAACTTCTTGGTCTCTAAAACAACTGCCTTATAGAATAGCAAATTCTCATTTTAAGATTTACAGGTTTCTTTTTAAATTTTCTACTAGTAGAGGTTCTTTTAATGGACACTAAAATGGACACATATTTGCCATAAACAATAGCTCACTGATAACAATTCAGCTTTCTTACTTAGCTAACTTCTCTAAGGACAATAACAAAATAGCATTTAGACACAGTAGTACCTATTTTTAATTCCCCTGAAGGAACAACTAATATCTTTTTCTTTTCTTTTTCTGTTGTTAACACAGCTGTCTAGTCCAGGCTAGCCTCCAGCTCACTGTAATCCAGAAGACCTTGAGTTTCTGCTTCTCCTCCTTCACCTCCTGAGTGCTAGCATTTCAGGCCTGCACCACCATGCTCAGTTTCTGCAGGGCTGGGGATTGAACCCCATGCTAGGTAAGCACTCTACCAACAGAACAATATTCTAAGCCCAATAACTCCAATTTTTTTCCTTTTTCTTTTAATTATTTTATTTTATTTTATTTTATTTTTTGTCTTTTTGAGACAGGGTCTCCCTATAGCCCCAGCTGTCCTGGAACTCACTCTGTAGACCAGGCTCCCCTTGAACTCACAGAGATCCACCTGCCTCTGCCACACAAGTGCTAGGATGAAAGGCGTGCACCACCACGCCCGGCTTAAAGCAGTTCTTATTTGCCATGTGGTGCTGGGAATTGAATCCCGGTCCTCTGCAAGAACAGTCAGTGTTCTTAACCGCTGAGCCATCTTTCCAGCCCCAATAACTCCAATTTTTTTAATAGGTTCTTTTTAAAAAATTTTTATTTATTCATTTTATGTGTATGAATGTATTGTCTGTATGCAGGTCTGCGCACCGGTGTTGTGCAATGCCGTGGAGGTCAGAAGAGGGTTTCGGATTCTCCTGGAACTGGAGTTCTCCTGGAATTGGAGTTACAGACAGTTCTCAGCCGCCATGTGGGTGCTGGGGATCGAACCCAGGTCCTCTGCAAGAGCGGTCGGCACTCTTAACTGCTAGGCCGTCCCTCCAGCCCCAGTAACTCCAATTTTTAAACAACAATAGCACAGACCTTCTTGTTAAATAATCATGTTCTGCCAGGCCAGCTGAGACTAATGGGAAACCCTGTCTCAAAATGACCAAAAAAAAAAAAAAAATCATTTTATATTAGTGAATTCAACTTTAAAATTATACTATAGCAAAAAAGAGATTTCTCAGCACAAATATTTCTGATAACTACTGCTGTCTTTTTCCTTCCCCACTTTGTGACATAAGCCTACTTCTTTCTACCCACTCAGCTCTTTAGCTTCTTTCACTAAATATTTGTAGAGGTTGTTTTGTTTTGTTGTACAGAATTAATAAGTCAACATGTCTATACAGACAGCACCATTAGAACAATAGAGTATATTCCAAGTTATTGTCAAAGCTAATCACTATTGCCTAGACTGAGGATGTTTCTCTAGTAGAACACTGGGCTAACATGTACAAGGTTTTGGGTTCAATCTCCGCATGAAAAAAAGATTAAAAATCAATCCTGCTTTTAAAAAAACTTTCTAGGAGCTGGAGAGATGGCCCAGAGGTGAAGAGCACTGGCTGTTCTTGCAGAGGACCCAGGTTCTAATCCCAGCTCCCACATGGTGGCTAACAACCATCTATAACTCCAGTTTTGGGGAATCCTAAGCCATCTTCTGTATTCTTTGGGGATTGCACAACACTGGTACAGTTCACATAAATAAGATTTTCTTAAAAAAAGAAAAAAAACTTCCTTATAGTTTCTTTTTTTCTCTCTCTTTTTTTTTATTGATGCTTTGTGCATTTCATACATCATTTTCCAATTCAGTTCAGGCATATTTCCCTTTCCCTTCCCCCCACCCCTCTTATAGTTTCATAACACATGCTTTGAGATCACTGATAAACTAAGTAAACAGCAGCTCCATAATCTCAACATCCTAAAATAGATAACATTTTAGCAGATGCAGTTGTTTTGGATTTGGTTCTTTCTTAATGTGTCAAATATTTATTTTACATGGCATTAACTATCATTCTACATTTGGAGATTCTGAGGTAGGATCTCCCTATATAGCTATGGCTGGCTTGGAACTCACCATGTAGATCAGACTGGTCTCAAACGTGATGCAATCATTCTGCCTCTGCCTCCTCAGTGCTGGGATTAGAGGCAAAGCACCATCATGCACAGCTTACATTATTTTTTTTTTAAGCTGAATGTGTCACTGAATAAACACACACCAAAATCTTAAGAACTACCATAGCAACCCTCTGTTTTGTGATAAACACATTTTCAGCTATATCTTTATATACAACCCTAAATCACTAAAGCTCTAATGAGTCAAAACTAAGTTCTTTCATATGCACTGTCAATTGTTCTAAAAGAAGGTTCTGCCAATTTACGCACTCAATACAGTGGCTGATTCCATATTTTCTCCATTCATTTCTTAGAAGGAAAATCATCTACCAGCTATAAGGCTCAGAGGTAGAGTGCCTGTATAGATGCACACAGCCTTTGCTCAGATCCCCAGCACCACGAAGAGAGAAAAGAAAGAGCAGAGAATTAATTTATTACCATTATATTTGTATGTCTTCAATTATTAGCAAGAATAACTTTTTGTTATTTATTGGCCATTTTTTTAAATTTTATTTATTTATTTTCTATGTGCGTGAATGTACTGTCTGCATGCAGGTCTGTGCACCCGTGTCCTGCAATGGTGCGGAGGTCAGAAGAGGGTCTCAGATTGCCCTGGAACTGGAGTTCTCCTGGAATTGGAGTCACAGACGGTTCTCAGCCGCCACGTGGGTGCTGGGGATCGAACCTGGGTCCTCTGCAAGAGCAGTTAGTGCCCTCAACCTCCAGGCCATCTCTCCAGCCCTTATTGGCCATTTTTATCCCATCTTTGGAAACTTGCCTAATTGTATGTTTTATCCACTTCATAGATGTCTGCTTTCTGCATTATTTTCTGACACAATACGATGTTTTCCTGTTTTTTTTTACTTTTTTTTTTTTTTTTCTTTTCGAGACAGGGTCTCCCTGTAGCCCCAGCTGTCCTGGAACTCACAAAGATCTGCCTGTCTCTGCCTCCCAAGTGCTAGGATTATTGTTTTTACATTTTTAAAATTTTATATAAGAGGGTTTAATGTATAACAGCTTTGTTTCTATTTTTTATTTAAACAATCTTTAAATGCTAAGTAAGTTCAACTATATTCCCTTCCTTCCTCTCCCCTCTTTCCTTGTCTTTCTTTTCCCTTCCCCTCCACTCCTTTCCTTTAAGTCTGCATCTAGGGTTTATTTTGGCACAGTTATAAAGTAGACATTTAAATCTTTCTGGGGTATGGTGGCTCATGCCTGTAATCTCAGCACTTGGGAGGCTGAGGCAAGAAGATTAACATGAGCTTCAGACCTGCCTAGGCTATATAGTGAGTTCCAGAGTAGTAAACACTTTTTTTTTTATCTTTTCGAGACAGGGTCTCCCTGTAGCCCCAGCTGTCCTGGAACTCAGTCTATAGACCAGGCTGGCCTTGAACTCACAAAGACCTGCCTACCTCTGCCTCCAGAGTGCTAGGATTAAAGGCACGCTCTACCACGCCCAGCATAGTAAATACTCTTAACTACTGATCTGTCTCTCCAGCCCCAGATCAAAGATTTAGTCTAACTAACTAGATTCTCTTTAATGGAGATTTGAAAATAGTACCAGTCTCATGAAAGGAAAAGCAAAGAAGAGCTGGGAAGTAATGATATTGTTTTTCATATGGTAGAAAAGCTGACTTATGTGACGGGAATAACTCTGACACAAAAGAAGCTGCCAGAATCCTTTGCAGCTTTGAGGCTTCTGGTTCCAAGTTTCCATGAAGCCCTGAAGCCCACTAACACTCTTGTTCTTAGGCACAATGAGATATTCTTATGTATTTCAACTGTTTAAGCCAACCTGAGTATAATTCTATTTCAAACTATAAGCCCTCAGTGCTCAAGTACCCAAGTTCAGATATATATAGAATTATAAATATAAACTGTGTTGTGTGTGCACATGCTGAGGATTAAACCTAGGGCCTAATGTATGCCAGTCCCACCATGATGTACACACACCCCTACCCCAAGTATAATTAACACATCCCATGTTTGAAAAATCTTCACGTACACACATTTTTTAACATTTTTTAAATTTGCTCTAAACAATGTTATTTCCTCCTCAAACTTGAATTTTTGATGTCTGAATGATTTATATTTTAATCTTCATTCATTCATAAGGAAAATGATTACTGAGACTTGCAATGCTGTGTAATGAAGGTACAGTAAGAAAGTTCATCGAGAAAATGAGCTGGAATGGAACATACAGTTACTGTGTATAAACATGTGGGAGCCTTCTCTGAGGATATAAAATTGGAGCCCAGAAATAAAGGAGAAATGCACATGGGCATGCTGACGGAAAAGCACTCTGGGCAGAGTAACAGACACCCCCAAGATCCTGAAGTGGAAAGTTGGCACTGCTAAGCACCAGAAAGGAACCAAGTACCAGTTAGGCCAATGAATGAAGAAATTATATTAAACAAAGTAATATATCTCTATATTTGAATTGTGAATTTTGGATGAAATGGAAAATGGACTACAAACCTCCATGCATGTAATATTGTGACTTTGATAATACAGAATCATACATTGGGGTTATTTGCATCACTCTGCTTAACTGCCTATGCTACGAGAGTGCTTTATCATGGCTTGTTATGTATTTGAAATATTAGATTATTTTAAAATAATTACACTGGAATGACATTTGGTTCTTTATACATTATTTTATGCTTACCCAATTACTCTTTTGTTTGTTTGTGACAGGTTCTCATGTCATAGAATCAGATAGTAATAATTTTTCTTTTATTACTACAAAATTATTAACTTTAAAGGGATATTCCCATTAAAAGCAAAGAGCAATCTGCTCTACACAGCACCTCTCTGACCTCTGACCTACATTCTGTTCACCATGCACTGGACTCGTGTTCCCAGCTAAGATATGGTGGTCAGTGGTCATGTCTGTCACCAATACATGTTTGTCAAATTTCACAAGTGGACAAACATCTGTCACTATTTGATCCTAACATAAAAAGCAATCTTATCTCAACTCCTAGTTACAGGCTATTAATGATTAAGAGAAAAAGTGACAGATCCTACCTCCAGAGAGCCATTTTATAGGCAGAAGTTTAGAAAGTAACACTAACTCCCTCAGTAAAAAATAATGAATCATATGCTTGATCAATGTCTCAATTAATTTTTTTGGATAAAGTAATTCAAAAACCACTAATTAAAGCCACTAGCTTTGGGTCTTAAAACCAGAATTTCACTTTAATAGAAGTATACATACATATACATACTTTTTATGTATAATTTATTAAAACATCAATCCCATTTAATACACCATAAGTTATTAACTCATGCTTTAAAGAAAAATGAAACATTTTATCATATTTTTAATTTTACTTACTAATTTTGAGACAGGGTCTGACTATGTAGACCTGGGTGACCTGGAACTTGGTATATAGTAACTCACAGAACTCTACCTACCTCTGCCTCTCAAGTGCTAGAATCAAAGGAGAGCACCACCACACAGGGCAGATCTTATCTTTTTGCTTGTTTTGTTTTGTTTTCTGAGACACACCCCAGCTGGCCTGGAACTTGTTATGTAGACCAGGCTGGCCTCAATCTCACAGAGGCCTGCCTCTGCCTCCCAAGTGCTGGGACTAAAGCAGTGCACCAACACACCCAGCAGATCTTGTCTTATGAACAAGCTTTCTATGACGGCTAAGAATTTATGCTTTTTTTAATCTTTATTTTATGTGTATTACCTGCAGGTGTGTAAGTGCACCCATGTCGTACAATGCCCATGAAGGTCAAAAGAGGGTATCAGAGACCCTAGGACTGGAGTTATGGGTGGTTGTTATCTGCCATGTGGGTACTAGGAACTGAATCCTATATCTTTTGCAAGAGCAGCCAGTGCTCTTAACTGCTGAACCATCTCTCCAGCCCCTGAATTCATGCTTTTAACAAGAATAAAAAGCTAGAACCCACACAGTGGCTCACAACTGTCTAGAACTCCAGTTCCAAGGGATATGGTGCCTTCTTCTGGTCTCGTTAAGCACCGGGAATACACCTACTGTACATATCTACATGCAGGGAAAACTCATCATACACATAAAATAAAAATAAATCAATCTTTTAAAAAACCCTCTAGAACATAGTAATTAATTGAACAGAAATTGTGACTTGAAAGAATTGCTGTACCTTCCCTTAACATCTGCCTTATAAGAAAAAGGAGTTTATTTATTTATTTATTTATGGTATTATTTTGGTATTTGAGACAGGTCTCTCTGTGGCCCCAGCTTGCCTAGGAGTTTATTTATAAGAACACTTTTCTAGGGAAAAAAATAAACTGTAGACAATTCTGCAGAATTAAAATTTTAAAGAAAATTATTCAAAGGAGATAATGGCTTTACTAAAAATGGCATAGTAGTACTCCTGAGAATAAACATCAGCCTTTATTTTGCCACCATTAATTACAAAGGATTTATTTATATATTTATTATTTAATGTGTATGATGAGTGTTATGTATGCATGTGTGAAAATGTACCTGTGTCATGCAGTGTCTGCAGAGGACAGAGGAGGGCATCAGAACCCCTGGAACTGGAGTTACGGATGGTTGTTAGCCACCATGTCGTTGCTGGAATTCAAACCCAGGTCTCTTTGCAAGAACAGCCAGTACTTTTAACCACTCAGCCATCTCTCCTGCCCCTCTTGTAATCTTATACTTCTTATAGCAATTTAGGTTTCTAAAAGTCCTTTGTGGAGCTGGAGAGATGGCTCACTAGTTAAGAGGATTGGCTGCTACTGCAGAGGACCTGGGTTCAATTCCCAGCACCCATATGGTGGCTAACAACCATCCATAACTCCAGTTCCAGGGGATCCTACACCCTCTTCTGACCTCCATGGTCACTGCACGATACAGGTTCACTTACACACATACAGGCAATACACTCACACATAGAAAATAAAAATAACAAACAAAAAATTCTTTAAAGAATACACAAAAATTTGCAGAGGAATGTTCAGTCATCATTATTTATATTTCAAACGCTGTAATCTCTTCAGATTGTCTCAGATTCAGAAGTATTAATCATTTACCAAAATATAAATAAGTTAAATACTTTTTCTTAGTGTATTTACCTTTTTTCCTTTGAAGTTGAGTGTACCAAGATGCTCCAGGACCCCATAATACAAGTACATAATGCTGACCTTGGACCTGTTCCACAGTTAACATAATTTTCCTTTGCTTCTGTCCTCTGTAACTATTTAATGCCTCTGGAAAAGAAAAAGGGATATCGTAGTTGTCACTGCTCTGCTCGTAGTGTCGTCAACCAAATAATACAGGAAATTGGTCTTGTACCTCAGGTTTTTTTGTTGGTCTTTTTGAGACAGGGTCTCCCTGTAGCCCCAGCTGGCCTGGAACTTACTATGTAGACCAGGCTAGCTTTGAACTCACAGAGATCTACCTGCCTCTACCTCCGGAGTGCTGGGATTAAAGGAGTGTGCCACCATGCCTGGCCAAACCTTAATTTTTAAAGGGTAACATTAAAGAGGCACTCAGAATATTTACCTGTCAGTACAGTGACATCCACTACTCTTAGTAGTGCGCGGACTAAGACGTCAGGCTGCATGTTCTCCAATTCCACAAACTCTACAGTGGTCATTTTCAGAGGCTGCCGCTCAGGCAGATCTTTGAGTTAGGAATGTTTTAAAGACACATATGCCAGTAAGTCCTGAAGTAGAACACTGTCAACTACACTGGGATCTAAGGAAGAAAATAACACATACACATGGACAAGGGATGGCAGCATATTTTGTTGATAATCTTCCAGCTATATTTTATGTTGTACAATGTAGATATATATAAAACATTATTTAATATCTACAAACATGTAAGTTATTCTTGACTCAGCTTAGATGCAAAAAAAAGTTGACACTGTTAAGCAATGGCAACAATTATTACCAACTCCAAAACTGTTGTTCTGTTTCATTCTCTAATTGGTTAATGATATCGTTTTCTACTAATTAGCCAAGCTCAAATTTTCCATTATTCCGGATAGTATCCAGTTGGTTCCCAAATCTCCAGAGTCTGATTTGATCCTGTTTTTCCCAGCTATCCTGCCCTCAGTCATCTCTACAGACTTCTTAAAACATCACATTTGCAGTATTCCCCAGGCCACCCCACTGGCTTTCTGTTTAGGCTGCTATCCTCACCACTTCCTAGAGGCAAGGACATCATACTCCTCTTTCCCACCCAAACGCCACACAGCACAGAAACTCTGAATAGGATTCTTCCCTCCTTGAACTCAAAGAAATTTTTTTTCAGTTTCTAAATTTCATCTGGCATTTGAAATATTTTATTATTTTTATTTTATGTATATGAGTGTATTGCCTACATGTTTGTAAGTATGCCCATGTTGTGCAATGCCTGAAGAGTAAAAAGAAGGTCTTGGATTTCCCTGGAACTGGAGTTACAGGTGGTTGTTAGCCACCATCTGGGTGCTGGGAATCGAACCCTGGGTCCTCTGCAAGAGCAGCTGGTGCTCTTAACCCTAAGCCATGTCTCCAGCCCCTCATTTGGCAATTCAACATGTGTTATATTGTAATGTTTCTTTTCATAGTAAAATGGTTATTTAATTAGACATGTCATTGAAGAAATGTTTTCTGTCTCAATTTTCTTCATTGAGGTATACTTTACATACCATACAACACAACACATAAATTTTAAATATGTGGATTGGGCTGCTGAGATGACTAAGCAGGTAAAGGTGCTTGCTGCCAAGCTAATATCATGAGTTTGATTCCTGGGATCCACATGGTTAAAAGAACTGACTCTCACAAGTTATCTTCCATCCTCTACACATTCATCATACATGTGCACCCACATACATGTGTACCCATGAATACATAAAATAAAGGTAATTTTAAAAACTATTGCCAGTGTGGCAGCGCAAGCCTTTAATCCTAGCACTCGGGAGGCAGAGGCAGGCTGATCTTTGTGAGATCAAGGCCAGCCTGTTCAACAGAGTTCCAGGACAGCTAGGGCTACAGGGAGACCCTGTCTAAAAAAAGAAAAAGGACCAAAAACAAAAAAAAAACAAAAACAAAACCCAACTATTTAAAAGTACAGCTTGGTGGGGAGCTAGAGAGAGGGCTCTGTGATTCGGAGCACTGGCTGCTCTTGCCAAGGACCAGGGCTCAGTTCCTAACACCTATGTGGCAGCTAACAACCATCTGTAACTCCATGGGCATTGCATTTACATATTGCACTTACATATATGCAGGTAATATATACTCATACACATAAAATAAAA
>VZQC01009282.1:3279361-3301882 GCA_009823505.1 Rhizomys pruinosus | reverse complement strand
CGGGAATAGAGCAGGGACAGGCATGTTGGTATGCATCTATCAACCCTGTCCTAGGTGGGAATAAAGCAGGGACAGCATGGGGTATGCATCTATAACCCTGTCTTAGGTGGGAATAGAGCAGGGACAGGCATCGGTGGTAGCACTTACACCCCTGTCTTGGTGGGAAGTAGAGCAGGGAGGCATGGTGGTATGCATCTATAACCCTGTCTCGGGTGGATAGAGCAGGGACAGGCATGGTGGTATGCATCTATAACCCTGTCCTAGGTGGGAATAGAGCAGGGACAGGCATGGTGGTATGCACCTACAACCCTGTCTTGGTGGGAATAGAGCAGGGACAGGCATGGTGGTATGCATCTATAACCCTGTCTTGTGGGAATAGAGCAAGGGACAGGCATGGTGGTATGCATCTATAACCCTGTCTTGGTGGGGATAGAGCAGGGACAGGCATGGTGGTATGCATCTATAACCCTGTCTTGTGGGAATAGAGCAGGGACAGGCATGGTGGTATGCATCTACAACCCTGTCTAGGTGGGAATAGAGCAGGGACAGGCATGGTGGTATGCATCTAAACCTGTCCTAGGTGGGAATAGGCAGGGACAGGCATGGTGGTATTGCATCTACAACCCTGTCTAGGTGGGAATAGAGCAGGGACAGCATGGTGGTATGCATCCTAACCCTGTCCTGGTGGGAATGAGCAGGGACAGGCATGGTGGTATGCATCTATAACCCTGTCTTGGTGGGAATAGAGCAGGGACAGGCATGGTGGTATGCATCTATAACCCTGTCTTGGTGGGAATAGAGCAGGGACAGGCATGGTGGTATGCATCTATAACCCTGTCTTAGGTGGGAATAGAGCAGGGACAGGCATGGTGGTATGCATCTATAACCCTGTCTAGGTGGGAATAGAGCAGGGACAGGCATGGTGGTTATGCACTTACACCCTGTCTTGGTGGGAATAGAGAGGGACAGGCATGGTGGTATGCACTACAACCCTGTTGGTGGGAATAGAGCAGGGACAGGCATGGTGGTATGCATCTATAACCCTGTCCTAGGTGGGAATAGAGCAGGGACAGGCATGGTGTATGCATTCACAACCCTGTCTAGGTGGGATAGAGCAGGGACAGCATGGTGGTATGCATCTATAACCCTGTCTTGGTGGGAATAGAGCAGGGACAGGCATGGTGGTATGCATCTATAACCCTGTCTTGGGGAATAGAGCAGGGACAGGCATGGTGGTATACACAACCCGTCCTAGGATGGGAATAAGCGGGACAGGCATGGTGGTATGCATCTATAACCCTGTCTTGGTGGGAATAGAGCAGGGACAGGCATGGTGGTATGCATCTATAACCCTGTCTAGGTGGGAATAGAGCAGGGACAGGCATGGTGGTATGCACCTACAACCCTGTCTTGGTGGGAATAGAGCAGGGACAGGCATGGTGGTATGCACCTACAACCCTGTCTTGGTGGGAATAGAGCAGGGACAGGCATGGTGGTATGCAATCTACAACCCTGTCCTACGTGGGATAGAAGCAGGAGCAGGCATGGTGGTATGCATCTACAACCCTGTCTTGGTGGGAATAGAGCAGGGACAGGCATGGTGGTATGCATCTCTAACTTCCCTGTCTCTACGTGTGGGAATAGAGAGGGACAGGCATGGTGGTATGCATCTAAACCCTGTCTTAGGTGGGATATAAAGCAGGAAGGCATGGTGGTAAGCACCTACAACCCTGTCTTGGGGGAATAGAGCAGGGACAGGATGGTGGTATGCACTAAACCCTGTCTTGGTGGGAATAGAGCAGGGACAGGCATGGTGGTATGCATCTATAACCCTGTCCTAGGTGGGAATAGAGCAGGGACAGGCATGGTGGTATGCATCTACAACCCTGTCTTAGGTGGGAATAGAGCAGGGACAGGCATGGTGGTATGCATCTATAACCCTGTCCTAGGTGGAATAGAGCAGGGACAGGCATGGTGGTATGCACCTACAACCCTGTCTTGGTGGGAATAGGCCCATGTCATGCAGTGCCCATGGAGGGCAGAAGAAGGTGATGGATCCCCCGGACCTGGAGTTACAGCCAGTTATAATTGTTAGTTGCCATCTGGATGCTGGGAATCAAACCCAGGTTCTCTGAAAGAGGAGTTGGTGCTCTTAACCACTGAGCCATGTATCCAGTCCTTAAACTTTTATTTTCACCCCGACTTCAAAGAGTATGCAGAGGGAGATGAACTCCAGCAATCCCAGGCGTAGCTGAAGAATCTCACAGTTGGGGTGCATCGAGGTCAGTCCCAGGTCTGTCTCAGAGGACTGAGAGTTCTTGTTGCCTAAATGTTGGCCAGGAAAGCAGGTGTAGCTATTGCCAGCTAGGGCACTAAGGGCTGGAACTTTCAGAACTCAGAGGGTAATGGGGAAATGTTTACAAAGCAACCAAGAAAGAAGCAGGAGCTGGACTTCCTGTCTGGACAGTTCCAGGCCAGCCAGGCTATATAGTGAGACCCTGTCTTAAAAAGGGGCATGGGCGGGGCTGGAGAGAAAGCCTAGTGGTTAGGAGCCCTGACTGCTCTTGCAGAGGACCCGGGTTCGATCCCCAGCACCCACATGGCGACTGAGAACCGTCCGAAACTCCAATTCCAGGAAAACTCCAGTTTCAGGGGAAACCGAAACCCTCTTCTGACCTCTGTGGCAATGCACGACATGGGTGCACAAACCTACATGCAGACAGTACACTCATACACATACAAAAATGAATAAAAATTTTAAAAAATGTTTAAACAAAAAGGGGGCATGGGTTTTTCTGGGGACAGTGTTTGGAGACAATCATAATGGTCCAGCATTTGACATAGGCTTTCCTAAAGCACAGCCTCTGACGAAACGAGGCTGTCCTGAACCCCTGGTAACAAGATTGTTTACCTTTATACCAAGAAAATTGGGAAAGCGCCAACATCTGATGTGGTATGTGCTGGGCAGAGTTTGAGGGGTTCATGCTGTGAGACCTAAGTCCTTATGAGATTGTCCAAAACAAAACAAAACAAAAAAACACGTCAGCAGGGCTTATGGTGGTTCTGCATGTACTAAATGTGTCTGAGACAGGATCAAGCCGGCTTTCCTTGATGACCAGCAGAAAATGGTTTTGAAGGCACATAGAGTCAGAAAGTGAAATAAACATTAGACTTTTTTAAGTAATAAAACCCACAACTTACCAGGTGTGGTGGTGCAAGCCTTTAATCCCAGCACTAAGGAGGCAGAAGCAAGCAGATATCTGTGAGTTCAAAGCCAGCCTGGTCCACATAGTGAATTCAAGGACATCTGAGGACACAGGGAGACCCTGTCTCAAAAACAAATAAACAAACAAAAACAAACAGACAAGCAAAACAAAACAAAAAAAGCCCCACAACTTGTTCTATTAACAGCAACAAAAATAGGGAAGGAGGGTACAGACCCTGGAGGATGGCTCAGCAGTTAAGAGCACTGGCTCCTCTTACAGTGGCAAACAACCCTGTGTAACTCAAGTTCCAGGGAATCAGGTGCCCTCTTCTGGCCTCCATGGGCATTCCATGACACTGCTGCATTTACAGGCAAAACATTAATACACATAAAATAAAAATAAATCCGCTGGGTGTAGTGGTGCACACCTTTAATCCCCGCATGCAGGAGGCAGAGGCAGGTGGATCTCTGTAAGTTCAAGGCCAGCCTGGTCTACATAGCGAGCTCCAGGCTAGCTAGGGCTATAGGGAGACCTTGTCTCAAAAAAAAAAATTCCAAAAAATCAGAATAATGAGCCACACATGGTGGTAGTGCTGCCTGTAATCCCATCAGTCGGGCAGTGGAGGCGGGAGTTCAAGCCAACTTAAGCCATGCAGGATCCTGTTTGAAAAAAAATGTTTAGGACAGTGCCCATCAAGAAAGTAAGGACTCCATAACATTGGTAATATTAAACTATGTCATGATTATTTTTCACTCAGTCTGAGAACAGGGATTGACACAACTACTCTCCAGGCTTCCGTCTCTGAGTCTGCTGCCAGGGACACCTGCAGAAGGAACCCATATGCTTTGTGGCTTTCGGTTCCCAGCAAGGCTGCTGCCTGCTATCTTTTCAGGGTCAGTGCCTTTCCCATCCACACCCAAAGCGTCCCCAGTCGCCTTCTTCTCACACACCCTGGGTGCTGTCTGCACCACCTCCCTCCTTCACGCTCCACCTGAATGAGTCACCAGCCTCCTTCAGCCTCGGAGCCCCACCCACTGCCTCCCGTGTGGTTTTCCCTGAGTCTTCCCTGCTCAGTTCAGGGCTGGGATCCATTCCTCCCCCTGGTCTTACAGGCCAGTCTTCTATTTCCATCCCTCCCTTTCTCCCGCTTGGCCTTTAACACGTTCAGACTCATCCATCTCATAAACAAACTTCCCTCAGCCTTCTGCAGTGACCCCACTCTCTCCCTTTCTTTCAAACCTTTTAGAAGTTTGTGCTGACTGTCTCCTCTGGTTTCAGTCTTTCCTGGCTCAGTGACTTGCAGTCCGACTCTCCCTGACCCCTTCCCAGCCTCCTTCAGAAGTCTGAGGTCCCCAGGATCCTTTCCCTCACCCAAACAACAGAACCTTACTCTCAGTCCTTACGTGGCCAGCTGTCCCTGGAGCAGCCGTGGGGGTAACTCTCAGCTCCTGGTATCTAGTACTCTCCCCCGTCCCTCCTGCCCGTTTCACATTTTCTTCAGGATTCATTTCACTTCCCCCTAAATAGTGAAGCTTCATCTTTAGGCCACTATTCTTCTCTATGAACTCTCTTTGGATAATTCACCTGTTCATCAATTCAACCTCCACTCAAGGAGTCCCAAGTTTCCATCTACAAATTAGATATCCCTTCCAACATCAGATCCTTTTACCTATTTTTTTTTTATTTTATGTGTATGAGCACTTTGCCTGCATGAATATAGGTGCACCACATGTGTGCAATGCCTGTGCAGGCCAGAAGTGGACATTGGGTTCCTCAGAACTGGAGTTATGGATGGTTGCTAGCACCATGTGGATGCTGGAAAATGAACCAGGGTCCTCTGCAAGAACAGCCAGTGGTCAGTGCCTCCACTGAGCCATCTCTCCAACCTTGTTATATGTGTGTGTGTGTGTGTGTGTGTGTGTGTGTGTGTGTGTGTGTACCTGGCATACCCCACATGCAAGGAGGTGTCCATGAAGGCCAGTAGAAGATACCAGATATTCTGGAGCTAGAATTACAGGCAGTGGTAAGCTGGCTGATTAGGTGCTGGGAACTAAACTCGGGTCCTCTGGAAAGGCAGCAAGTGCTTTTAATTACTGAGCCCTCTCTCCAGCCCCTTGTATTTGCCCCTCTCCAACTCCTGTTTATTTCAAACAATCCAAACTCGGAAGTAAAACAATCTTTCTTTAGGGTCGCAAGTTGAGACACAGATTAAGGTAACTGAGTCAGTGTTCTAAGGAAGGTGGGGGCAGTGAGTGCTCACATGGACTACTGAATGTTGGGAAGGAAAGAGCCATGTGGCTGATATATGATAAAGGTAAGGATGCACACGCAGAAAGCAATGTCCATGTCTCTCAATAAGCTTCATAGCCCTGTACAAAGGAAAAGTGCAGCATTCTGGTGACCCAGATGCCTACAGTGAGAGGAGACGCAAAGACGTCCTGCTTCTGGGTGCCTCCCACCTCCATTTTAAGATGTGATTTCAATGTTGCTTTTTTTTATTTTTTATTTCCACAAAATTTGCTCTTTCCATCAGTGGATTTGGTCATGAGTCAAGCCTGATCCTCTTTGTAGCCTGGGACACCACCACAAAGCCTCACATAGTCACCATTGGCTGAATAAATAAATACATGGTCTTGTGAGGAACCTTCCAGCTCAGAGCTTGTTCATCTGTTTGTGGACTTTAGAAATTGCTAGACTTTGAACTTCGAAGGAAGCAAGAAAGAAATGAAGATAACAGAAGAACAAAGCATAAATCAAAACCCACGTGCTGCAATTCCCAGCACCATATGGTAGGCAAAGCTGCTCTTTTAGAGGTGATCAGCAGGCAGGGAAGGTCTTATTCAGGAATGGGAAAACTACGTTCACTGACTGACCCCTCCTGTACAACTCTAGGGTATAGGTTGTAACGCTGAAATGAAACCAACCACAGGGCTTGGTAGTGCACACCTTTAATGCCAACACTCAGAAGCAGAAGCAGGCAGATAGATCTCTGTGAGTTCAAGGGTAGCCTGATCTACATAGTGAGTTCTAGGCCAGCCAGGGCTACCTAGTGAGACCCTGTCTCAGGAAAAAAAACAACAGGAGAAAAGAAGAAACCAGGAGAAAGGGAGAAATGTGTCACCAATATAACTGCAAAGCATTTACCACCAAAACGATGAAAACTGGTAGAGAAGCACAATGTACAGGTTTAAATGGCCATCTAGTGGCTTTGAATAAATAAATAAATAAATAAATAATAAATAAATAAATAAATAAATAAATAAATAGCCATCCAGGCAGTTTCCTTATAGGCATTGTTACAGGCTCAGGAAGCCATATGGAGTGAACTAGAGACAGCTTTGGCTCCAGTGATTAGACAGCCATCCACCTTGCTGAATGAGCCCTGAGCCTGTACCTGAACATGTACAACATATAATTGTACTGACTTTGCAGGGTTCTCGTGAGGATAAATTTAGAGGGCCTATCACTGCAGACAGCATCCAGGAAATGAGATTGTTAACATCATTGGGGGAGGAGTACAAACATCATGGGAAGTTAAAGATGTGGAAATGGTTACCATTAGAGGGATCATGACACAAGTGTCATAGTTAGCTTTAGCTGTCAACTTGACACCAACCTAAAGTCACATGGGAAGAGGGAACTGAAGAATTTCCCATATTAGATTGGCTGTTGGCCATGTTTGTAAGACATTTCCTTGATTGCTAATTGATGTAGGAGGGCCCACTATTGAGCTGTGTGAGAAAGGCAGCTGAGGGACTGGAGAGATGGCCTAGTGGTTAAGAGCACCGACTGCTCTTACAGAGGACCCGGGTTCGATCCCCAGCACCCACATGGCGGCTGAGAACCATCTGTAACTCCAATTCCAGGAGAACTCCAGTTCCAGGGGAATCCAACACCCTCTGACCTCTGCAGCATTGCACGACATGGGTGCACAAACCTACATGCAGACAGTACATTCATACACATAAATAAATAAAATATTAAAAAAAAAGGCAGCTGAGCAAGCCAGGCCAGCAAGCCAGTAAGCAGCATCCCTCACGTGGTTGTTTAAGCTTCTGTCTTGAGTTCCTGCCTTGGTTTCCCTGGATGATGAACCTGTAAGATGAAATAAATCCTCTCCTCCCCAAGTTGCTTTGGTCCTGGTGGTTATCACAGTAACAGAGAACAAGCTAGGACAGTGTCCACTAGAGTAAGAACAAGCTAGGACAGTGTCCGCTTGAGTAAGAACAAGCTAGGACAGTGTCCACTAGAGTAGGAACAAGCTAGAACAGTGTCCACTAGAATAGGAACAAGCTAGGACAGTGTCCACTAGAGTAAGAACAAGCTAGGACAGTGTCCACTAGAGTAAGAACAAGCTAGGACAGTGTCCACTAGAGTAAGAACAAGCTAGGACAGTGTCCACTAGAGTAAGAACAAGCTAGGACAGTGTCCACTAGAGTAAGAACAAGCTAGGACAGTGTCCACTAGAGTAAGAACAAGCTAGGACAGTGTCCACTAGAGTAAGAACAAGCTAGGACAGTGTCCACTAGAGTAAGAACAAGCTAGGACAGTGTCCACTAGAGTAAGAACAAGCTAGGACAGTGTCCACTAGAGTAAGAACAAGCTAGGACAGTGTCCACTAGAGTAAGAACAAGCTAGGACAGTGTCCACTAGAGTAAGAACAAGCTAGGACAGTGTCCACTAGAGTAAGAACAAGCTAGGACAGTGTCCACTAGAGTAAGAACAAGCTAGGACAGTGTCCACTAGAGTAAGAACAAGCTAGGACAGTGTCCACTAGAGTAAGAACAAGCTAGGACAGTGTCCACTAGAGTAAGAACAAGCTAGGACAGTGTCCACTAGAGTAAGAACAAGCTAGGACAGTGTCCACTAGAGTAAGAACAAGCTAGGACAGTGTCCACTAGAGTAAGAACAAGCTAGGACAGTGTCCACTAGAGTAAGAACAAGCTAGGACAGTGTCCACTAGAGTAAGAACAAGCTAGGACAGTGTCCACTAGAGTAAGAACAAGCTAGGACAGTGTCCACTAGAGTAAGAACAAGCTAGGACAGTGTCCACTAGAGTAAGAACAAGCTAGGACAGTGTCCACTAGAGTAAGAACAAGCTAGGACAGTGTCCACTAGAGTAAGAACAAGCTAGGACAGTGTCCACTAGAGTAAGAACAAGCTAGGACAGTGTCCACTAGAGTAAGAACAAGCTAGGACAGTGTCCACTACAGTAAGAACAAGCTAGGACAGTGTCCACTAGAGTAAAAACAAGCTAGGACAGTGTCCACTAGAGTAGGAACAAGCTAGGACAGTGTCCACTAGAGTAGAAACAAGCTAGGACAGTGTCCACTAGAGTAGAAACAAGCTAGGACAGTGTCCACTAAAGTAGAAACAAGCTAGGACAGTGTCCATTAGAGTAAGAACAAGATAGGGCAGTGTCCACTACAGTAAGAACAAGATGTGAACATCAATAGTCATAGCAGTTTTATCTATGATTTCCAAGTACTGGAAGGAGCTTAGATGTCCATCAACTGACAAATTGTGGTTTATTTATGCAATGAACTACTTCCCAGCAATAAAAAGGAGGACCCACTGATGTGTGCAGCGATATAGATGAATCACAAAACCATCACGCTGAGTCAGACACCAGAATTCATACCAGATAATTCCACGTTTGTGAAATTCTGGTTAAAACAACAGGGCTGGAGAGATGGCTTGGTGGTTAAGAGCACTGGCTGTTCTTGCAGAGGACTCAGGTTCAGTTCCCAGCCCCTGAATGGCAGATGACAATCATCCACAACTCCAGTTCCAGGGGATCTGATTCCTTCTTCTGACCACCACGGACATTGCACAACATGGGTGAACTTACATACATGCAGACAATACACTCATACACATAAAATAAAAATTTTTAAATATTTTAAAACAGAAACATATCTATGACAGAAAAAAAATTCTCATTGCCTCTGGATGAAGGCAAGAATTGACTAGGTAGTGTATGAAGGGGTTTTACTGGAGTAGTGTGGATGTTCTATATTGCAGTTAGGATTCAGTCTACATTTTTTTTTATTTATTTATTTTTTTGTATGTGTATGAATNACAGCTCTGCTCAGTCTTGAGAGCTGGCTCAACTTTTGCCTCCCTCCTCAAAGATGTGTGAGGATTCACCAGTGTGATGATGCTTCCCGGTCATTTCCAGCTCCTCAGTGACTGGGGCACTTGGTCCTTGCATCACATAGGAACCATGACAATATTACTTCTGCCTCCCTGGTGGCCAAAGATTCTTGTCAATGCAAAAACACACCTGTCACCTCAAAGGGAATGAGAGTTTATTCTGGAATCAAATATGAGTGACCATGGCGTGGGAACATAGATACGGTTACCACAAATATCATCTTCCAGTGTGGTAACAGTTTTGTGAAGTTTTTGTAGGAATAGAACAAAGAAAATCACAAGTCAAGATACTTTTAAAGTTCATGGAAACATCAGGTCAGCAGGTTGCAGCAAAGCAGAGAAATCTCTGCTAGAGTCTCAGATGCTGTCCAACGACAGTCTTAGCCTTTGGGTTGGTACAAGCTAGTGGTCTGTTGGTACACTCCACACAGGAGTTTATCTCACAGTCACAATGATATTAGGTCGAACACAAAGATAAGCAATAAATGGTCCATAAGGGCTAAAGAGAGCCCAAGATAATTTGGTTCCTGACCTGCAACATTCCAGCTCTACAGAAGTTCCAGTTAGCCTTGTATAATCTTTGACACAGACTCAGCTTTTCTTCTGGGAACTTCAGTTCATAATCCTAAAAAGTTGGTTGACCTGGCTGCACTGGAATATTGGGTCCCCACCCAGACCCTCAAGGGGCCTCTCTTGTTACTGTAATGCCATCATACATTGCCTAAGAAAGGGAGGCAGTATTTGCTGGCACTTATCATACCCCAGCACTGAGTTAGACACTGGGCATGCTTCCTCCCATTTCAACTCCACAGGAGCCTTGTGAGGGGAAGAGGAGAATCAGCCTACATAACAGAGAAAGACTCCCTACAGAAACAGAGTTTATCTGTGATCAGCAGGGGATTGTAACCAAGGGAGTACATGCTTTGCTGGTTCACGGGCATACCTGGGGAGGTTGAGGCAGGGCAAAATGGAGACAGTGTGTATGTGCAGGTTGCTGGGAAAGAAAACTTTCCTGGTTGCAGGATCCCGTGCAGATGGTGATGTGTGTGTTGGCTGTCCATAGGGCAGTCTCCACAGAAGTTGCTACTGGAAAGATGTTGTCCCGGTTTGTTTTCCATTGCTGTGACAAAACACTCTGACCAACACCAACTTGGGGAGGAAAGGGTTTATTCAGCTTACATCTTCTGGGTCACAATTCTCAAGGAGCCCAAGGCAAGAACTCAGGGCAGGAACCTGGAGGCAGGAGCTGAAGCACAGGCCATGGAGAAGTGCTGTTCACTGGCTTGCTTGCTTGCTTCTCTGGCTCATGCCCAGCCTGCCTTCTTATACCGTACACAACCACCTGCCTAGGCTGGCACTACTCATTGTGGGCTGGGCCCCCCCACACACACACACACACACTGCTCGACCATCAAGACAATACTCCACAGATGTGGCCACAGGCCAATCCAATGGAGCCAATTCCCCAATTGAGACTCCCTCAACCCAGGTGTGTCAAGTTGACACTAAAGCTATCCAGCACAATTGACCCCTTGTCAACTTGACACACAAAACACATCACTATTAAACCACCACCTTTCCAGTTCTTATCCCCAAAGTATGATGTTAACATTAATCACAACCTAAGACAGTACAACCTTAAAAGCCCCACAGTCCTTAAAATGTCCAAACACTTAAAAGTTCANTGCTGTGCACATGTGTGTGCACATAGGTGTGCACGGGGCACATGTGTGTGATTACAGACATCAGAGGAGAGCCTCAAATATCATTGTTCAGGTGTTGTTCACCTGTTTCTTTTCTCTTCTTCCTCTATAATTCTCTTTGGTACTATCCTCCTCTCCCCTCCCCATTCTGCCTCTCCCTCCCCTACCCTCCTCCCCTCCCCTTCCCTGTCCTCCTCCTTCCTCTTTTCCTCCCTCCCTTCCTCCCCTCTTCCTCCCCTCCCTTCCTTCCCCTCCCTTCCTTCCTTCCCTTCCCTTCCCTCACTCTTCCCTTCCCTTCCCTCCTCCTTTCCCCTTCCCCCCCTTTTCCCCTTCCCCCCTTTTCCCCTCCCCTGTGTCTCCGTTTTGGCCTATAAGTAAAAATGGAAGACTGGTAGCAGTTCCCCTCGGTTGAGAGAGTGGTGTCAGAAACAAAATATGATTCGTCATGTCAGACATTAAGGGGATGGAATTGGATGCCGTGCAGAGAGGCTCAGCATGCAGATTTTCCTGATAAAGAATCGCAGGGCTTGGGGAGTGTGCACTCATTGGGTACAGGGGGCAGCTGTGCCATGCATACGGCTTCTGGCTACTGCTTTGTAGCGTTCAATCTCCAGAACCATGGAAAGTATGGAGGAGGATGACTGCGACTGCACAAAGTTGTCCTGTGATCTCTGTATGCATGCCATGTACACACACACACTCTAATAAATTTACAAACATCCTACTACAAAACAAGATTCCATACAAGAGACTCTGCAAATTGCCACCTTGCAGTTCAGGCCACTTCTGTGAGGACATCTGTGCTGGATAGCTTTATGTCAAACTTGACACCACCTGGGTTGAGGGACCTCAATTGGGCGAAATTGGCTCATGGATTGGCCCTGTGGCCACATCTGTGGGTATTGGTCTTGATGGTCGAGCAGTGAGGGGGGGGGCCCAGCCCACAATGAGTACTGCCACCCTGGGGTAGGTTGTTGCCTTAGCGGTATATAGAAGGCAGGCTGCGGCCATGAGCCACAGAGAAGCCAAGCAAGTCCACCAAGGAACAGCATTCCTCCATGGCCTTGCTTTCAGCTCCGCCTCCAGTTTCGTGCCCTGAGTTCCTGTCTTTGGGCTCCCTTGGTGAAGAACTGTGACCGCAGGAGATGTAAGCTGATAAACCTTTCCTCCCCCAAAGTCGGTGTTGGTCAGAGTGTTTTGTCTTCAGCTGGGGCTGAAGAATCAGCTGTAAGTAACAAAGAGACCAGATCATCTGTGGTGAAATCTTTCTGGGAAGATTTCTTCAGGGTCAAGTACACAAAAGCTGTGATCCAGAACGGGTCTGAGCCTCCATGTCAAGCCAGACAGCAGGACTTGGTAGTGTGTAAGAGTCTCGTAATATGGTTCTCAGTGTTGTAACGTGTAGAAATTGGTAGCAGAGAGTGGGGTATTGCTGTGGCACACCTGACCTTTGTGTTTTAGGGAAGGGATTGGTGGAGGGCATTTGGAACTTTGGGCGGGGAAGATCATTTGAATGCCTAAAGATTGTTGTTGTGGAGCTTGGAGCAGTTTTCGGCTGAAGGAGTTGTAGAAGATGGAGGACTGGCTTGGAAGTTCTAGTTTCAAAGGGGTAGCCGAGATCATCAGGACTGTGTAATCTGTGGGTCTGGTCAGCTGGGGCTGAAGAATCAGCTGTAAGTTAACAAGAGATGAGAACCTGAAGTGAAAGCTTTGTTTAACTGGACAATTGATGCTGGTTAGGCTGGGGCTGAAAGATCAAGCTGTAAGTAACAGAGAGACCAGCATCACTGTGTTGGTAAATCTCTGGGAAGAAATTTCTTCAGCGTCATGCACACAGAAGCTATTGATCCAAAGGGTCTGAGCCTCTCCATGTCAAGCAAGAAGCTAAGGATTGGTAATGTGTAAGAGTCTCCTATATGGTTCTTGGTGTTGAAATTTGAGGGGGTCACAGAGAGCAAGCCGAGGCTTGGCAGCTGTGAAGAGGTCAGGAAAGATCATTGGTGGAAAGTGCACCTGGTTGCGTGGAGACCCCAGGATTGAGGGGTCATGAGAGAAGCTGAGGCTTTGGCACCACGAGAGGTGCAGAAGATGACCATATGGTGAGGTGCTGGCTCAGTTCAAGTGCGCGACCCCCAAGCTTTTTGGAAGATGCAGTACCATAAGGGACGACCACCAAGAGCAAAAATGAACGGTTGGGAATGGAGTCGCCTGGGCCTTACGATGATGAGCTGTGTGTGCCACGGACGGCCAAGTCGGAGAGGGGGTATTGACAGACGTTGCCCGAAACCCTTGGGAGGCCAGAAGATCGTGAGTGAATCCGAGGTGTCCAGCCTTGAGCTATCTTGCTGCTGGACTTAGGTTTGTTTGGAGTGCCTGATACTACCCTTTGAAATAAGACAGTACTTGTTTTGGATTTTTCAGCAGCCCACAGTTAAGAGACTTTTAATAGACTTGATTTTAAGCATTTGGACACTTTAAGGATCTGTGGGGCTTTTTAAGTTGTACTGTTTTAGGTTGTGATTATGTGTTAACTCATACTTTGGGGATAAAGAACTGAAAAGGTTGTGGTGGTTTTTTAGTGATGTGTTTGTGTGTCAAGTTGACAAGGGGTCAATTGTGCTGGATAGCCTTAGTTGTCAACTTGACAACCTGGTTGAGGGGCCTCAATTGGGGAATTGGCCTCCATGGTGGATTGGGGCCCTGTGGCCACACATCGATGGACAAGTATTGTCTTTGATGGTCGAGGCAGTGTGTGTGTGTGTGGGGGGGGCCGCAGCCCACAAGAGTAAGTGCCACCTAGATGCAGTGTTGTTGTGTACCCGTATAAGAAGGCAGGCTGGGCATGAAGCCAGAGATAGCAAGCCAGCAGCAAGCCAGTGAACAGCACTTCTCATGGCCTGTGGCTTCAGCTCCTGCCTCAGGTTCCTGCCCTGAGTCTCCGTTGGGCTCCTTGAGAATTGTGACCCAGAAGATGATAAGCTGAATAAACCCTTTCCTCACCACCAGTTGGTGTTGGTCAGAGTGTTTTGTCACAGCAATTTGGAAAACAAACCGGACAGACATCTTTCCAGTAGCAACTTCTGTGGAGACTGCCCTATGGACAGCCAACACACACATCACCATCTGCACGGGATCCTGCAACCAGGAAAGTTTTCTTTCCCAGCAACCTGCACATACACACTGTCTCCATTTTGCCCTGCCTCAACCTCCCCAGGTATGCCCGTGAACCAGCAAAGCATGTACTCCCTTGGTTACAATCCCCTGCTGATCACAGATAAACTCTGTTTCTGTAGGGAGTCTTTCTCTGTTATGTAGGCTGATTCTCCTCTTCCCCTCACAAGGCTCCTGTGGAGTTGAAATGGGAGGAAGCATGCCCAGTGTCTAACTCAGTGCTGGGGTATGATAAGTGCCAGCAAATACTGCCTCCCTTTCTTAGGCAATGTATGATGGCATTACAGTAACAAGAGAGGCCCCTTGAGGGTCTGGGTGGGGACCCAATATTCCAGTGCAGCCAGGTCAACCAAACTTTTTAGGATTATGAAAACTGAAGTTCCCAGAAGAAAAGCTGAGTCTGTGTCAAAGATTATACAAGGCTAACTGGAACTTCTGTAGAGCTGGAATGTTGCAGTCAGGAACAGCAAATTTTCTTGGCCTGCTCTCTTTAGCCCTTATGGACCATTTATTGCTTATCTTTGTGTTCGACCTAATATCATTGTGACTGTGAGATAAACTCCTGTGTGGAGTGTACCAACAGACCACTAGCTTGTACCGACCCAAAGGCTAAGATGTCGTTGGACAGCATCTGAGACTCTAGGCAGAGATTTCTCCTGCTTGCTGCACCTGCTGACCTGATGTTTCCATGAAACTTTAAAAGTATCTTGACTTGTGATTTTCTTTGTTCTATTCCTTACAAAAACTTCACAAAACTGTTACCACACTGGAAGATGATATTTGTGGTAACCGTATCTATGTTCCCACCCATGGTCATTATATTTGATTCCAGAATAAACTCTCATTCCCTTTGAGGTGACAGGTGTGTTTTTGCATTGACAAGAATCTTTGGCCACCAGGGAGGCAGAAGTAATATTGTCATGGTTCCTATGTGATGCAAGGACCAAGTGCCCCAGTCACTGAGGAGCTGGAAATGACCGGGAAGCATCATCACACTGGTGAATCCTCACACATCTTTGAGGAGGGAGGCAAAAGTTGAGCCAGCTCTCAAGACTGAGCAGAGCTGTTATCTTGAGCAACACTGAAAAGAAAGAGAAGCTAATCATTCAAGGGTCTTCCAGAAACTCTTCGAGGAGTGAGGCCACCCTCTTCCTGAATCTACTACTAGTTCTCTTGCTGCTCTGTAGCTTTCTACTTATATAAGATTCTGTACCAGACTGGGGTCTCAGAAGTTAAAGGCACTTGCTGCCAAGTCTGATGACCTGTGTTTGATTCCTGGGATCCACACTGTGGAAAAAGAGAACCTACTCCTGAAAGTTGTCCTGTGATCTCCACACATGCCCCCTCCCCAAATAAAGATAAACAGCCATTATTCATGGGTGGCACATGGCTTCAATCCCAGCACTTGGGAAGCAGAACCAGGCAGTTATCTGTGAGACCAGCCTGGTCTACATAGCAAATTCCAGGCCAGCTGGGGCACAGGGAGACCCCTGTCCTCCAAAAAGGACCAAAATAATTATAATAAATAGTAATAGCCGCGGGCATGGCGGTGCACGCCTTTTAATCCTAACACACTTTGGGAGGCAGAGTGCAAGTGGATTCTTTAGTTCAAGGCCAGCCTGGTCTACAGAGTAAGTTTCCAGGACAGCTGCGAGCTACAGGGAAACCCTGTCTCGGAAAAAAAAAAAAAAAAAAATATATATTATATTATATATATATATATATATTATATATAATATAATTAATAAAAATGTTCTTAAAAGACTATGTGTCTCATGGATAGAGGTGTACAGTCTTTTAGGCGGGGCATTAATCTTTTAGGTAGGAAAGCTTAGTAAACGTTTGTTGAAAGGTGAATGAATGCTCACACACAGACGCATGACTGTTTACTTCTTCCCAAATGTTTCATCATTAACTAAAGCTCAGTTTTTTTTCTAGTAAATTTTACGTGTAACCATATAAGCAATGTCTTATAAATTAGACCTGAGGGGCATGGAAAGATTGCCTAGTGGTTAAGAGCACCGACTGCTCTGTAGAGGACCCGGGTTTGATCCCCAGCACCCCAACGGCGGCTGAGAACCGTCTGTAACTCCAATCCAGGAGAACTCCAGTTCCAAAGGGGAATCCGAGACCCTCTTCTGACCTCCCGTGGCATTGCACGACATGGGGTGCAACAGACCTACATGCAGACAGTAACATTCAATCACATACAAAAAAATAAATAAATAAAAAAAATGTAGATGAATCCTAACTGCAATATAGAACATCCACACTACTCCAGTAAAACCCCTTCATACACTACCTAGTCAATTCTTGCCTTCATCCAGAGGCAATGAGAATTTTTTCTGTCATAGATTGTTTCTGTTTTAAAAATATTTAAAATTTTATTTTATGTGATAATGAGTGTAATTGTCTAGCATGTATGTAAGTTCACTCATGCTGTGCAATGTCGTGGTGTCAGAAGAAGGAATTCAGATCCCCTGGAACTGGAGTTGTGGATGATTGTCATCTGCCATTCAGGGGCTGGGAACTGAAACCTGAGTCTCTGCAAGAACAGACACCAGCTGCTCTTAACCTCCAAGCCCATCTCTCCAGGCCCTGTTGTTTTAACCAGAATTTCACAAACGTGGAATTATCTGGTATGAATTCTGGTGTCTGACTCAGCGTGATGGTTTTGTGATTCATCTATATCGCTGCACACATCAGTGGGTCCTCCTTTTTATTGCTGGGAAGTAGTTCATTGCATAAATAAACCACAATTTGTCAGTTGATGGACATCTAAGCTCCTTCCAGTACTTGGAAATCATAGATAAAACTGCTATGACTATTGATGTTCACATCTTGTTCTTACTGTAGTGGACACTGCCCTATCTTGTTCTTACTCTATGGACACTGTCCTAGCTTGTTCTATTCTAGTGGACACTGTCCTAGCTTGTTTCTACTCTAGTGGACACTGTCCTCAGCTTGTTCTTACTCTAGTGGACACTGTCCTAGCTTGTTTTTACTCTAGTGGACACTGTCCTAGCTTGTTTCTTACTTAGTGGACACTGTCCTAGCTTGTTCTTACTCTAGAGGACACTGTCCTCACTTGTTTCTACTCTAGCAGGACACTGTCCTAGCTTGTTCCTACTCGTAGTGGACACTGCCCTATCTTGTTTCTTACTCTAGTGGACACTGTCCTATCTTGTTCTTACTTAGTGGACACTGCCTACTTGTTCTTACTGTAGTGGACACTGCCCTAGCTTGTTCTTACTCTAGTGGACACTGTCTAGCTTGTTTTACTCTAGTGGACACTGTCCTAGCTTGTTTCTTACTCTAGTGGACACTGCCTAGTCTTGTTCTTACTCTAGTGGACACTGTCTAGCTTGTTCTCTACTCTAGTGGACACTGTCCTAGCTTGTTCTCTACTCTAGTGGACACTGTCCTAGCTTGTTCCTACTCTAGTGGACACTGTCCTAGCTGTTCTTACTGTAGTGGACACTGATCCTAGCTTGTTTTTACTCTAGTGGACATTGTCCTAGCTTGTTCTCTACTTCTAGATGACACTGTCCTAGCTTGTTCTTACTCAAGCAGACACTGTCCTAGCCCTTGTTCCTTACTCTAGTGGACACTGTCCTAGCTTGTTCCTACTCTAGTGGACACTGTCCTAGCTTGTTCTTACTCTAGTGGACACTGTCTAGCTTGTTTTACTCTAGTGGACACTGTCCTAGCATGTTTCTTACTCATAGTAGGACACTGTCCTAGACTTGTTCTTACTTAGTGGACACTGTCCTAGCTTGTTTACTCTAGTGGACTACTGTCCTAGCTTGTTCTACTTCTAGTGGACACTGTCCTAGCTTGTTCTTACTCTAGTGGACACTGTCCTAGCTTGTTCCTACTCTAGTGGACACTGTCCTAGCTTGTTCTTACTCTAGTGGACACTGATCTAGCTTGTTTCTACTCTAGTGGACACTGTCCTAGCTTGTTCTTACTTAGTGGACACGTCCTAGCTTGTTTCTACTTTAGTGGACACTGTCCTAGCTTGTTCTTACTCTAGTGGACACTGTCCTAGCTTGTTCCTATTCTAGTGGACACTGTCCTAGCTTGTTCTTACTCTAGCAGACACTGTCCTCCCTTGTTCTTACTCTAGTGGACACTGCCCTATCTTGTTCTTACTCTAGTGGACACTGTCCTAGCTTGTTCCTACTCTAGTGGACACTGTCCTAGCTTGTTCTTACTCTAGTGGACACTGTCCTAGCTTGTTCTTACTCTAGTGGACACTGTCCCTACTTGTTCTTACTCGTAGTGGACACTGTCCCTATCTTGTTCTATTACGTAGTGGACACTGTCCCTACTTGTTCTTACTCTAGCGGACACTGCTCCCTTGTTCTTACTCGTAGTGGAACTTCTAGCTGCACTCGTGACACCTAGCTTGTTCTTACTGTAGTGGACACTGCCCTAGTCTTGTTCTTACTGTAGTGGACACTGCCCTATCTTGTTCTTACTGTAGTGGAATGCCTACTGTCTACTCTATGGACACTCCTAGCTTGTTCTTACTGTAGTGGACACTGCCCTATCTTGTTCTTACTGTAGTGGAACACATATACACACACAAATTGACTAAAACCCATGAGTTTAATTTTGAGTCCTACGGAAATGCATCAGTTTGTGAGTCTGTGGAGAAGGCTCACTTGTGGAGAAGATGCATCTGGTAGAAAAGCCTCCTTGCTTTCCACTTCCATCCTGCAAGCCAGATATTACTGACCAGGTAGAGACAGGTATTTGCAACAGGCCACCCAGCATCCCCTGGCATTAATTACCACCAAACAACTGCCAACTGTTGGCTGCCATGTACTGGTCATTATCTGATTGTCATCTCAACAATCCTGCACAGTCATCATCTTCATCTGACAGATAAAGGGGGCAGGGTGCAGGTAGGTGACACTTGGAGGATCGTGCATCTAGTAAGTGACAGCTCCAGAGCTCAGACCAAGTCCATCTGATTTAACATTGTTTCCTCTTTCCATTCTGCCAAGCTGTTTTTGAGCAATCTGAATGATTGTGGCCAAATTAAGCTCACTCCTACAGAAGCCAGATGTCTGTCATATGATGCAAAAGGCAGGCTCTGAAAGATGGGTGGATGCACCTTCTCAGCTCTGGGTGAGGTCCTTGGCAGCAGCACCACACTTTATGGATTCGGAGTCTGTCTGAGGCTGCTGCTGGAGCAGGGCCACGGGGCAATCGGAAGGGCATCTGTGTGGCTGACTCAGATGGCGCGGTTCCATGTTGACTTTCCAAGTCAAGCTGTGCCAACCAGAGGCCTGTGCTCCACTTAAACTCTTCTCCCTGTACCTCAGCAAAGAAAACTGGGAGAGGCTGAGGTGTAGCACAGTTGGTAGAGTGCTTTCTAGCTTGCATGAGCCATGGATTAGGTGCCCAGCCCTGTATAAACCAGATGTGGTCTCACACCCTTGTAATCCCAACACTTGCGAGGTGGAGGCAGCAGGACGGGAAGCTCAGCCTGGAATACATGAGACTAAGATCCTGTCCCAAAAACAAACAAAACAGAAAATGTGGAGAGAATCTGAGGAGATGGCTCAGTGGATAAGAGTGCTTGCCATGCAAGCATGAGTACCTGTGTTCAAACCCCCAGCACCCACAAAAAGGCTGGGGGTAGCTGAATGTCCTATAACAACAGCAGCATTGTGGGACAAAGACAGATGAATCCCAGGAGCTCACAGGCCAGGCAACCTAGCCCAAGCATCTAGTACAGGCTCAGTGACAGACTCTGCTCAAGGGAACAAAGTGGAGAGCGATAGAGGAACCATCCAACATCCTCCTGTACCTCTGCATGCGTGGGCACAGGCAGGTTGCATGCCCCTACACACACACACACACACACACACATGCACACACACACATGAATACACACACATGCCACACACATGCCACACACACACAATTTTTAAAAAAACAATAACTAGAAGAGGAGAAGGGAAGAGTTCAATGATTAATCACTGTCATCCTGCAGGCATTTCTCACTCTCCTGAGTTGCTTTCCTTTTACTAGCACAGTCTTCCTACTTGGTCTCCAGACATACACATACATGCATGCACACACACACTGACACATATACATGCACATACACACATGAATAACAGACATGGATTCCCACACATTCACACACACACACACACACACACACACACACACACAGCTTCTCTTCTACGTCTGTTTTACATACAAGAAACCTGATCCCAAGCTGATTCATAGCTGGCTCAGTGTCACCCATGACACCCACCATATTTGACTTCCTAGAAAATAATCTCACAGCAATACATGACAAATGAAAATACAAACAACCTGCACACGGATAAGCAAAACAGTGTGATTCATAAAAGCCCCAAAGTGGAGTCAACCCAAGTGCTCATCTACTGAACAGATCAACAGAAGTCTGTTTAGCCCATCTAACCAACCTCATATGATTCAGCATCAAAACACAGTGAAGGGAGCTGGGGACCCGGCTCAGTGGGCAAAGTGCTTGTCACACAGGGATGAGGACCTGAGTTCAGATCCCAGGACCCACACAAAGCCTGATGCAATCATGTGTGGCTGTAATTCAAGCATGCCTGTGCCAAGATGGGAAACAAATATGGGAGAATCCCTGAAGCCCATGGCCAGCTGGCCTGCTGTGCACAAAGATGAACACAAAACCATGCTTCAAACCAGGTGGAAGACAATGCCCAACACCCAGGGGTGTCCTCTGACTTCCAAATGTACCCAGTGACACACACATGACTAGAGTCACACATACAAATACTCAGATACACAAATATGCACACATGCATATACAAACATTATACTGTGCACATAAGAAAAAATTAAAACAATGAATGTTATGACCTAGATAACCCTTAGAAACAGGCTAAAAAAGATGCTGAACATGGGGGCTAGAGATCTGGCTCAGCAGTTAAGAGCACTGGCTGCTCTTGCAGAGGCCCCAGGTTTGGTTCCCAGCACCCACATGGCAGCTAACAACCATCTTTAGGTTTCCTGTATATGGGCTTTGATTACATTGAGGAATGATCCCTCCATGCCAATTCCCTCTAGGACTTTTAGCATGAGGGATGCTGGATTTTGTCAAAGGCTTTTTCCAGCATCAATTGAGATGATGCTATGGTTTTGGTTTTTGTCATTTATATGTTTGATGATATTTCTATGATTTTCATAATGTTGAACCATCTCTGCATCTCTGGTAATAATCCAACGTGGTCATGATGGATGATCTTCTTGAATTGTGGGTCTGTATGGCAGTTTTGAAAGTATCCAGTTTAAGAATTTTTGCATCTGTGTTCGTTAGGGAGTTGGGTCTATAGTTTCTCCTTTTTTGGGTTGTATCTTTGGCCCTGGTTTTGGTAATGGAGTGATGCTGGCTTCAATAGAAGGAAATATTGGAGAATTCCCTCTGTTTGTATCCTTCTAACATTTCAGTAATAATGGTTGTATTTTTGAAATGTTTTGTAGAACTTTGCCATGAAACTGATCTGGGCCTTGGCTATTTTTTAGTTGGGAGGTTCTTATTACATCTTCAATTCTTCATTATTATGGGTCTGTTTAAGCTGTTGATCTCTTCTATCTGAGTTTTGGTGAATTCCAGGATTCCAGATTAATCCACCATTTCTTCTAGGTTTAAAAACTTAGTAGAGTATAGGTTTTTTGAAGTATTGCCCGTATTAATTGTCTGGATCTTTTCATTGTTCTGTTGTGATAATTTTCCCGTTTTTTTTTTTTTTTTTCTTCATCAGGCATGGATCCTATTGATTTGAAGTTGTTCCTTCTTTCTTTTGGTTAAACTGGGTTAGAGGTCTTGTCTATCTTGTTTAATTCTTTCAAAGAAGAAACCCAACTTTTGGATTCATTGATTTTTTGTATTGTCTTCTTTGTTTCTATTTCATTGATTTCTGCTCTGATTTTTGTTATTTCTTCCTGTCTGTTGGGCATAGGGTTCATCCTGTTGTTTCTCAAGTGTTTTTAAGCTGCAGTGTTAGAGCATTCACTTGAGCGCTCTGTTTTTTCATAATGTAGGCACCCAGGGCTAATAAACTTACCTTCTAGGACTGCTTTTAAAAGTATCTGCATAGGGTTTTGTTGTGTTGTATATCATTGTCATTCAGTTCAGGAAATGCTTTTATTTTCTTTATCTCTTCCTTGACTCATTCAGTTACTCAAGGTTTAGTGTGTAATTTAGTCCTCCATGTGTTCTTGTAGATATAGGGCTTATCCTGGTGTTGATAATGAGGCTTATT
>VZQC01009282.1:3242986-3275470 GCA_009823505.1 Rhizomys pruinosus | reverse complement strand
TTTTTGGGGGGGTGAGGTGGGGGGACAGACTTGAGCTTTCATTTATTCCATTAAGAACTTTTAAAAATTATTTGAAAATAGGGGCTGGAGAGATGGCCTAGCGGTTAAGGGCACCGACTGCTCTTACAGAGGACCCGGGTTCGATCCCCAGCACCCACATGGTGGCCGAGAACCATCTGAAACTCCAATTCCAAGAGAACTCCAGCTCCAGGGGAATCCGAGACCCTCTTCTGACCTCCGTGGCATTGCACGACACGGGTGCACAAACTTGCATGCAGGCAGTACATTCATACACATACAGAAATAAATAAAATTAATTAAAAAATTAAAAATAAAATAAAATAAAATAAAATTTGAAAATAAATATTTTTTAAAAATGAAAAAAAAAACCACTGAGCACAAAAGGCCACATAGCGTATGATTCATATATGGAATATCCAAATAGGCAGAGCCAAAAAGATGCAAAGTAGATGGCTGGTTGCTTAGTCAAAGGATTTCATGTCCCTGTTTATGGGTCAGAAGGGTCTCTTCAGGAGTCAGAAGGATATTCTAAAATGAGTTGTGATGATGGCCAGACAGCTCTGTAGATATGCAGAGACTCCTCGGATGGGTACTTTAAATGGGTCAACTGTATGGCAAATGAGCTATGAAACAAGTGGTAAAGCTCCCTGAACTGTTTAAAGACATCACCCAGCTTCCTACCATCTCTCTAGCATGGGCCACCTAAGAAGCTGGAGGAATACCAGAGGATAAGTATAAGAAGCAGGATATCTTTAGACAATCTCAGAGTGACTGCAGTAAAAACTTACAGAGAGCCCACCTTAGGGAACACACTGAAAATAAGATGTCCCCAGTACAGGTGGCAAGGGCCCGATGCTGTGGTACCAGACAGAGCTGGGCTCCAGCCTGTTGCTACCACCTCCTAGCTCATAGATGTGAACAGAGTCCCAAGTCTGAGCATCACTGGTAAAATGGAGGGAGTAAGAATAGTGTTGGGGGCTGGAGAGATGGCCTAGCAGTTAAGAACACCGACTGCTCTTGCAGAGGACCCGGGTTCGATTCCTAGCACCCACATGGCGGCTGAGAACCATCTTTAACTCCAGTTCCAGGGGAATCGGATACCCTCTTCTGACCTCCGTGGCATTGCACAGCATGGGTGCACAAACCTACATGCAGACAGTACATTCATACACATAAAAATAAAAAAAAAATTAAAAAAAGAGTAGGGTTGGCATGAAAATTTAACTCACTGCCAGTGGTTGAGATGTTTCCCAAATGTAGTTGCTACAATAGTCCTGTCACCATCCACAAGAGAGACCTTTGGAGTAAAACAGTGACCATAAGAGAAAGCTGCCCATGTACTCTTGAGAGACATGACTTTCAGTGCTCCAAATACCCACAGGTAGGCTTGAGCCCCAGGTGAGCAGGCTACCTTGCCTCTCATATGACAGCCCAGAGCAGCAATGCTGTCACACTGTGTGACGATGCAGCAATGCCAGCCTATCCTTTCTGCCATCTTGCTTGAGCCACCTTCCCTGTTATCTACTGCTGGAGTTGTCACCAGGAAGCAAACGCAGGGAGGGTGTTGGGCTGGATTCAATGCAAAGTACAGAAGGGAGGCTCTGAATCCTGCTCCAAGGAGTGGACAGCAAGCGCACAGAGAAGCAGGTCTGCTATAGACAGCTGAAGAAACAGGCCAAGAGAAGGCAGGCGACTGTTAGGTCTCACAGCTATTAGAGCTAGAGATGTTGAGACTCAAGCATAGGGTCCTGAAGCCCAATTTGATCTCTTCTTCCTCTGGCTAAGTGTTCTCTCTTTAAGAAACCAGAGCATGATGGGGCAGGAGAGATGGCTCCGCAGTTAAGAACACTGGCTGATCTTGCAGAGTACCCAGACTCAATTCCCAGCACCCACACGGAGGCTGACAACCATCCATAACTCCAGTTCCAGGGGATCCAACACGCTCTTCTGATCTTCTCAGGCATTGCACAACACAGGCGCACCTACCTACATAGAGGCAATACATTCATACACGTAAAATTAAAAAATAATAAATAAATTGTTTAAAAAGAAACCAGAGCATGAGCTTGGGGCTGTGGGTGGCAGTGTATCAGTCACCTTTCTGCTGCTGTGATGACACCACTACCAAGGTAACTTACAGAAAGAAGAATTTATTTGGCTTCTGGTTCACAGCATTAGTGTCCATAATGGCAGGGAAGGCATTGTGACCAAGGCATTGCGTCTGGAGCAGAAAGCTGAGCGAACACATCTTCAAGCATGCACAGGAAACAGAGAGAAACTGGAAATCCGGCAAGGCTTAAGATCTCTCAAAGCCCACACCCAGTACCATACTTCCTCCACCAAGGCCGCACCTCCTACAACCTCCCAAAACACCACCACCAACTGGGGACAAAATGTCCAAATACTTGGAGCCTATGGGGGACATTCTCATTAATGCCACTACACCTTGCCTCACAAATAACACAGCAGTAAGGACAACAAACCAAAATAGACCCCCTCATCAGGACCTGCTACATAACTAGCAGGACTGAACATACAATGAAAATGTAGGCCCACCTGCTCAGATGTCAGGAAGAATGTCAAGATAGAGACTGTGGGGACTGGGAAGAAGGCTCAGTGGGTCCAGGGCTTGCTGGTCAAGGGCCTGAGCTCAGACCCTCCCCCCCCCAGCTCCTACATAAAAGCTATGCATAGTGGCATGCATCTGTAACCAAAGCACTGGAGGGGTAGAGACAGATAGATCTTAGCATCTCAATGGCCAGCCAGATAGCAAAAACAATGAACCACACACATGTACATGTACTAGACATGTACACACACGTACCGCACATGCACCACATACACATGCATAAATCAGACACTCATCACACACATGCACCACATACGTCCCAAATACATGCACGAGCACACTAAAGATGGTGACAGAAAGGCATTAAAGTGAGCTTGAGGCCTTTCTAAGCATGAGTTCCCGAGTGACCGCACAGGTCACACAGCCCCGAGAACAGCCCTGGCCCTCGTTCCTGTCACACAGCATCTGGCACACAGTGGAGGTATCACTGAGCAACACTGCTCTCTGGCTCCAACAGGAAACGACCTCTCTTGCCCAGGCTGCAAGCCTGCCCTGACCCCAGTCTCCAAGTGCTTGCCCCATGCCCACACCTCTCCCAGGCTAGCTGAGCCAGCATCCTGCGGCCCTTCCCCCTTTGCAGACCTGCAATCTCCTGGCTGACCAACGGCTGCCCTCCTTTCTGGGAAGCCCAGTCTTGCTGGTCTGGCTTCGGGTGCAGCCGCACACATCTGCACTGACCCCGCGCCCCCATCCAGCGCTGAGATGGGAACATTGTCTCCAAGCTGAGGTGCTTTTTAGCAGGGGTGTTAGGTGTCCCCAAGGCACCTCTTTCCCCCTGAGTCTGGCAGAGAACACACTGCACTCACACTAGCTGTGCCTCCTTGCCACCCTCACACATCTTACCTGCTCTGAATTATAGGTACCTGGGGTCTACAGAGAAAGCAGAGGCTACCAGAATTTCATGCATGAGAAAGATAATTTAGCATTAATGGGACATCAAAGGCATGCAAAAGCACACCTAGGGTCCTCTGAAAGTCTGGGAGACTGACTGTGAGATCTAAGCAGGTCCTATCTCCAGACTCTTTCCTGGTTTGAATTGCACAGCATTAAAAAGCTGTGTAATGAGCTACTCACAGTGGTGTCTTTGACTGACAGATGTTGCTAAGTCACCCTCAAATTTTAAAACTATCTCATAGCAGACTGATAGGTCACTGTGGCCCCCCACAGTGCCTGCTGCCTCCCATTGTGCCTGCTGCCTCCCAGGACTATTTGGAAACCTGAGTCTTAATCCAGTCAGGACCTGGGACAATTTCATCACGGGCTGTTTTTAGTCAGAGGGTCACTGCTCAGTTCCTGTTCCTGGGGGTGTTTACCAGCTCATCCTGCGAATCCACCCTGAAATCTACACTTTTCTTCTCTGTTCCAAAACACCTGCCAGTCCCAGCCCACCTTCTCCTTTTCTCAAGACACTCTCTTAGACATTTTTAAAAGTTTTATTTGTCATGAATGTGGGGGAGATGCGTGCATGTCACAGTGCACCTGTGGAGATCAGAAGATGACTGTAGTGTCTGTCTTCTCTTTCCAACTTTTTATATGGGTGGTCAGGCTTGGGTGCCCTCTCACCAACCCATAAGCCACTACTTTTGACCTGGAGTCACTTCAGAGGAAAGGAGGTACTCATACCAGACTCTCCCTTGTGGACTTCCCATGTTCTGCCTGGACTTTATCTTCCCTGTGTGCATATCTGTGTCTTCTCTGCTTCTTATGAATGAGTCTAATCTGCCTCCGTCAGCAGACAGTTCTCAGGTGTTGGCTTTATATTTTATTTATATTTATTTATTTATTTATTTACTTATTTATTGTCTTTTTGGAGAAAAGGCCTCCCTGTAGCCCCAGCTGGTGGCCTGGAACTCTCTTTGTAGACCTCAAACTCACAGAGATCCACCTCCCTCTGCCTCCCAAGTGCTGAGATTAAATACCTGCACCACTGCACCCAGCTGGCTTTAAATTTTTATCACAGAAATTCAGAATGATATGTAAGAGAGCATTACAGTAAACTGACTCTATTCAGCCCCTGTCTAGTGTAAATTGTGGTAACTTCCACTCTTCTTGCTTCTTTTCTCCTCCCTTCCCATCCCCCCTCCCGTGTTATCTTACAGTAAACCCAAATCACTATACTTTCATTCTAAATATTTCACTATGTATTTATATAATATAGCAATGCCAGTAGTTGATTAGAAAAGTAGGATCAAGACAGAGTGAGGGGAAAAGAAGAGGAGTTTGGGGGTAGATATGACCAAAATATGTTCATATGCATGTATGAAAATGTCAAAATTCATTCTGGATATTTAACATGAGCTAATATAAAATAATACCAGTATGTGGCCTGAAAATAGCAATTTTGACAGCCAGCACCCTAATTTTTTTTAATGCCCACAAGTAAATATGCATGGTTGGCCAAGGACTAAGAGCCATTGTTTTCAAAACACAAAAGGGAAAGGCTGGAACAGCAGGTAAGAGTGCACCTTATTCTTAAAGAGATCAGAGTTCAGTTCCCAGCACCCATGTCAGGCAGTTCACAACCACCTGTAACTCCAGCTCCAAGGGATCTGATGCCCTCTTCTTTCTTCTGTGGTCACTGCCCGCATGTGTACAAACCCACCCACAGACACATTAAAAATAAAATAAAATATCTTTTAAACATGAGGAAAAACTAGAACAAGGACAATCCAAAAAGAAAGTGGGGGGGAACCTTCTAGAAAAAAAGTAGCATGTCTAGACAAACAACAAAAATTACATCTAGGAAACAAAAACATATAAAAGGGACATTCAGAATGGTGGAAATCTTAGAAATAAAAGTTGATATAAAGTCAAAAGGTAATAGAGTTGAAGTGAGGTGAAGGGCTAGGGTGTAGCTCACTGGCCCAGCAGTTGCCTAGGAAGCAGAAGACCTTTTGATCCCCAGCATGGGGAGAGAGATCAAGAGAGAGAGAGAGATGAAGAAAGTAAGGGAGGGGGAGTAGCATGGAAATTAGGAGAAGGCAGAGGCTTATTGTAGGAGATATTATCATACAAAATCTAGGAATGTAAAGGAAGTGACGGGGGAGTTAAGGTTGTACTACCAAAATTGAGGCTGGATTTAGGAAAGCCAACCTTGTTCAGAGAGGTCCTGCCTTCACCTCAGGACCACCAGCAGCAGAAAGTCCTTCCTACTCTGGACTGAAGGAGGTAGGGGTTAGTGGAGCTCAGGGAGTCTGAGGAAGAAGTGGCCTTAGGAGCTCACCTACAACTGAGGGCAGGAGAGGAACAAGACTCCTGACTTCCACACTTTCCTCACTAGGCTCCTGTTGCCCACTGGCTGAACTAGCGATGGTCAGCTTCCTGGGTCATGGGGCAGGGTGGAGAGGGAAAAGAACAAGAAAGTCCCCGAAAGGGAAAGAAAACATGAGGAACCAGGTCTGTTATAGCTTGGATGTGGAATGTCCCCAAAGGCCTGTGTGTTGAAAGTTGGATCTTTAATGCAGCAATGCTTAGTGGTGAAAACTCTGGGATCATGACAGATCTGACCTCCTTACTGGATTAATCCGTTGGTGGGTTTATACTTTCATGGGCTTTTGATGGGCTTTCGGAGGTAGGATCTGTGCATTAGTTTCTTTCATCATTATGGTAAAAAATAAAATGCCTTGAGCTGGGGAGTGGTGGCACACGCCTTTAATCCTAGCACTTGGGAGGCAGAGGCAGGTGGATCTTTGTGAGTTCAAGGCCAGAGTGAGTTCCAGGACAGCTGGTGCTACAGGGAGACCCTGTCTTGAAAAGACCAAAAAAAAAAAGAAAAATTAAATAAATAAATAAAAAATAAAATGCCTGACAAAAAGGACTTAAGGAAGGTTTATTTGGGCTTGCAGTTTGAGGGTCCAGCCCTGCCTGGCAGGGAAGGCATGTGGCAGGAGCGTGAGGCAGCTGGTCCCTTTGCATCCTGTCAGGAATCAGGGAGAGATGAAGGTTGCTGTCAGCTCCCTTCTCCTTGTTTTTACAGTCCAGGACCCCAGCCCACGGCATGGTGCCACCGAGGGTGGGTCTTTCCACCTCAATTAATCAAATCTAAATAATCCTTCATAGACATGGCCAGAGGCTTGTCTCCTCTGTGATCTAGAGCCTGTGAAGTTGACATATTACCTATCACAGCTTACTTGAAGCAAGCGGGTCTTTTGGAGCATGTCTTCAGGGACCACACTCTTTTTTTTTTTTTTTTTTTTTTTTTTTTTATTTCCGAATGTGTATGAATGTACTGTCTGCATGCAGGTCTGTGCACCCGTGTCGTGCAATGCCGCGGAGGTCAGAAGAGGGTCTCGGATTCCCCTGGAACTGGAGTTCTCCTGGAATTGGAGTTACAGATGGTCCTTAGCCACCATGTGGGTGCTGGGGATCGAACCCGGGTCCTCTGCAAGAGGGTCGGTGCTCTTAACCACTAGGCCATCTCTCCAGTCTCAAGGGACCACACTCTTACCTGGACCCTGTCTTCTTTTCTCTCTCTTTCTGCTTGCCAGAGGTGAGCCGTTTTGCCCCACCATGTCACCCCTCTGACTGTGATATTCAGTCTCCCCTCAGGCCTACAGCAATGAGACAAGCAACTGTGGACTAAAACTGATGAAACTATGAGTCACAATAAATCTTTTCTCTTTTAAGTTGACTTTCTCAGGTATTTTGTCATAGTAATAAAAAAAGCTACTTAACACAAGATCCAAATAAAACAAGGTCCAAAAAGAAAATGTTTGGAATGATAGGATATGAATTCAAGATTCAAAGCAAAATGAAAATTGGGTGCCCAATACAATGAGCAAAAAGAATTTTAAAGTTTCATTGTGGGTTTGGGGATGAATCATTGTTAAGTACATCAACAACTGAGTAACAAGCAAACAGTCAAACAAAATGCAAGGCAACAGTTACAGGAAATATATAAAGATGTACATGAAGAAGACACTGTACTGTCAGCTATTTGTTTGCCTGATCATAATGTATACACTAACCTATTCAAAACATCCATACACACACACACACACACACACACGCGCGCGCGTGCACGTGTGTGCGTGTGTGTGTGTGTGTGTGTGTGTGTGTGTGTGCATTGACCTGAGTTCTATGCCCACATTGTTGAAGGAGAAAACTGACTCCCAAAAGTTGACCTCTGACCTCCGCACAGGTGGTCACACACACTGGGCACATGCCCACTCCCCAATCCCCACAAATAATATAAATATATATGGTTACTAAATTTATAAAGGGTGGCTGCAGAGAGTCCTCAGCAGTTAGAACACTGGCTGCCCTTGCAGAGGACCTGGGTTCAATTCCCAGCATCTACATGGTAACTAATAATTATCCACAATTCTAGTTCCAGGGGATCAGATGCTTTCTTCTGACCTCCTCAGGCATCACATGACATGGATACACTTATAAATTTTTTTTCTGTATATGTATGAATGTACTGTCTGCATGCAAGTCTGTGCACCCGTGTTGTGCAATGCTGCGGAGGTCAGAAGAGGGTGTCAGATTCCCCTGGAACTGGAGTTCTCCTGGAATTGGAAATTCATACAGTTCTTGGCCGCCATGCGGGTGCTGGGGATCAAACCTGGGTCCTCTGTAAGAGTGGTTGGTGCTCTTAACCACTAGGCCATCTCTCCAGCCCCAACATGGATACACTTATAAACATGTAATACTCATACGCATAAAATAAAAATAATAAATAAAATACTTTTTAATAAAAGTAATTTAGCTGGGAAAAATGGCAAATGTTTTTTTGGGAGGCAAATACCTTGGGAGGCAGAGGCAGGTGGATCTCAAGTTCAAGGCCAGCCTAGTCTCCATAGTGAGTTCCAGGTCAACTGGATCTATAGGGAGACTCTGTCCCAAAAAGACAGACAGACAGACAAACAGACTATGGTGGTTTGAATGATAGTGTCCCCCATAGGCTTTAAGTATTCAGACATTTTGTCTCCAGTTGGTGGCACTGTTCTTGGAGGTCTTAGAAGGTGTGGCCATGCTGGAGGAAGTATGTCATTGGGGGTGGGCTTAGCGAGTTTAACAAGCCTTGCAGTCTCCAATATCTCCCTCTCTTTCTGCTACCTGTGCTCATTTCGAGATATGACCCTCGGCTTGCTGCTCCAGCCCCAGCCACCATGCTTCCTGCCACAATGGACTCTAATTCCCTGGAACTGACAATTGTAAGCTCAAATAAACTCTTCCTTTTATAAGTTCCCTTGGTCATAGTGGTTTATCACAGCAACAGAAAAGTGACTAATACAATTATTTGGTAACAGAGAGTGGGCTGTTGGCTGTGACGAACCTGACCATGTGGATGTTTGGAGAAATGTGGAAGACTTTGGAACTTTGGGCTAGAAAAGCTGTTGACTACTACTGTAAGCAGAGCTTAACCGGCCATTCTAGTAGAAGCCTGGAAGAAAGCATTGCTGCAAAAAATGTAGTTCCAGAGGAAAATAAAGACTTAGGCAGCAACTGAGATATTTTGATAAAGAGTCTGGAAGCAGTTTGCCCTCAGCCCAAATGCTTGTCTGATGCTAAGCTGAAAAGCAATGGACTAATGTCTTTGGCAGAGGATATTTCAAGACAGCCTAATGTAGAAATGGTGGCCTGGCTATTAATGGTGAATATTGTACAGATCTACAGTGAAGAAGAGCAGATGGGGCAGAAAGAAATGCAGAATGTACAGTTTGGATCTGAAAACTGCACTAGGAAGATTAAAGGTGGGGCCAAGGCATGTGAAGGAGAGGTTCCTTTTGATAAGGAGATTAAAGTGATTAAGGAGAGGCCTAGCTATTTACAAGTAAACAATGAAAAAGTGAGATTAAAGCAATAAGGAGGGACCTCGAGATTTACAAGAAACAACAGAATTAGTACCTTCAGGGCAAGACCACACCAGCTAATCCTCCAACTTTTGAAAGGAAAATACTGAAAGGTTTTCTGCTCCAACAAGTCCAGGCAGAGAAAAGTTGCAAATGTGGTTGAAATAGGCCAGGGTCCTCCCAAATTTGCAGCCAAACTTGGCAGTTTAATTCACTGGTGTTGGCTTTGGAGGCATGAAGTTTGCAAGAGTGAAGGGTCTTCAGTTCTTCCTCTTCTATGGTTTCAGAAGCTGCCAAGTAGGCAGAGTGCAGCAGGGGTGTCCCTGCATAAAGAAGGCCCTGGGCTTCTTTAAACATAACATAAACAGATCATTGCATGAAGTGGAATGTTGAAGTCTGGTTGGCAGACAGAGACCCCAAGAGACATCGAGATGCTAGAGCTGTGAAATATTTGCCAAGGAAAGCGCATACAGGGAGTGGTACCAGCCTAAAAAAGAGTGTATGTTGCAAGCAAAGCTGGAAGAGCTGAGCTTCTAAGCCCTTTGGAAGTAAATTCCCAGAAGTTGCACACAGAGCTACTGGACTTTGTGTTTTCCCTGCTGGTTTTCAGTCTTGTTTTGGTCCAGTTTCCTCACTATGCCTCTATCCTCCCTTTTGGAATGGGAATGTGTATCAGTTCCACTGTACTGGGAGTATTTAATTTGCCTTTTGATTTTTTTTTTTTTTTTTTTTTTTTTTTTTTGGTCTTTTCAAGACGGGGTCTCCCTGTTGTCCCAGCTGTCCGGGAACTCACTCTGTAGACCAGGCTGGCTTTGAACTCACAAAGATCCACCTGCCCTGCCTCCCAAGTGTAGGATTAAACTGTGTGCCACCATGCCTGTTGCCTTTTGATTTTAAGGAGCTTACAGTTAAGATGGGCCTGTGTCTCAGAAGAGATTTTGGACTATAGACTTTTGAATAGAATTGAGACTGGTAAAGACTATGGGGACTTTTAAGGTTGGACTAAATGCATTTTGCATTTTAATGGTCAGGAGCCTATGGGGGCCAGGAGTGGAATGTGGTGTTTGAATGGTGCTCTCCATGGCTCAAGTTTCAGAACATTTTGTCTCCAGTTGGTGGCCTGTTCTTGGAGGTCTGGGGGTGTGGCCGCTGGAGGGAGTATGACATTGGGGATGGGCTTAGTGAGTTTTAACAAGCTTTGCAGTCTCCAGTCTCTCTCTCTGCTTCCTGTGCTCACTGTGAGATGTGACACCTTGGCTTTGCTGCTCCAGCCCGGGCCACCATGCTTCCCACCACAATGACTCTAATCCCTGGAACTGAAAATCGTAAGCTCAAATAAACTCTCCTTTTTAAGTTCCCTTGGTCCTGGTAGTTTATCCACAGCAACAGAAAAGTGACTAATACACAGACGGACAGACAAGACAAGAAGAAAGAAAGAAAGAAGAAGAAAGAAAGAAAAAAGAAGAAAAAAAAAGAAGTAAGGAAGGAGGAAGGAAGGAAGGAGGAAGGAAGAAGGAAGAAAACAAGAAGAAGGAGAAGAAGGAAAGGGAAGAGAGAAAGGAAAGAAGAAAGGCCTGCAGGGACCCGCACGCACGCACGAACGCAACAGAACAGAACGACAAGCCTCACACTTCCATAAAGAAAGAAAGAAAGACAAAGTAAAGTTCCGGACGTCTTCCATGCTTGGCCCCACCGTCAAAATCGACGACATTGCCCTCTCTCCCTCCCATCCCTTCCTCCCTCCCTCCCGCCAAATCCCTCCTTCCCCCTCCTCTCTCCATGGCTGAGTCATGGCTCAGTTGTTAAGAGCACTGGCTGCTCTTGCAGAGGACCCAAATTCAGTTCCCAGCACCCACATGGCAGCTACCAACCATCTACAACTCTAGTTCCAGGGGATCCAGCACCCTCTTCTGGCCTCAATAGGCACTGCATACACTTACATGCAGCTAAAACACTCATAAACAAAATAAAATTTTTAAGAAATCAGGGCTGGTGGCGCACACCTTTAATCCTAGCACTCAGGAGGCAGAGGCAGGTGGATCTTTGTTAGTTCAAGGCCAGCCTGGTCTATGGAGTGAGTTCCAGGACAGCTGGGGCTACAAGGAAACCCTGTCTCGAAAAGACCAAAAAATAAAAATAAATAAAATAAATAAAATAAATAATAAAAATTAAAAAAAAAAAAAAAAGAAATTGGGGCTGAAGAGATGGTTCATCAGTTAAGGGCACTGACCTTGCAGAGGACCTGGGTTTGATTCCCAGCACCCACATGGCAGCTAACAACCATCTGTACCTCCAGTTCCAGGAGATCCGGCGCTTACCTTCTGACCTCCTTTGCATTGTACAACATGGGTACACTAACGCACATGCAGACATGGGTACGCTAACGCACATGCAGACTTATATGTGCTTATAGACATAATATAAAAATAACATGTGAGTTGTAGAGAGTAGGTGAGGCAAAGCCATTCTGAATGGAAGGGAAAGATCTGGATCAGATGAGGGTGGGTGTGATGCACAAGATATGCTGGAAAGCAAGGTCGCTGGGTAGTGGAGGGTGTGGTGTCTGCAATTGTGTTTGCCTAGGCTCAGATGGGGGCAGGGGCACATGCTCAGTTCTCACCTGGCCTTGCTAAAGACACCCTCCTGTGAACTGTGAAATTCAGGTGATGCTCAAATGCTTCCCTAATCTGTCAATTGTGTTGGAACAAATTCACATTTTCAAAATGAGTAGTGTAGCAGAACTGAAGGCGTGTGCCCTGAAAGACTCCCAGGCCTACCTGGTGAAGCACCCTCTGCAGCGGGTGTTGCCAGCAGGCAGCCATTCTGTCATTAGCTGCCTGGCATCCAAGGAGAGGCTCAGCAAGCACCCGGCTCAGCAAGCACCGGGAAACAGCTCTATTCAGCCGGCCCCACCCCAGGCCCCTGGGAGCTCCTACCATGTGTGCTCAGCACTCTGAGTATAATGTCACACCAGGTGCACACCCCTTTGTTTGCTAAAACCTTCCATCCACAGGGCACCCCACAGAGACTTGACAGAGATGGAAATATTGATGTGCAGCCCAGAGACACAAAGCTCACAAAGAGACTCCATCTTGCTCTTTAAATGACCCCATCCTCCCACACAAAGGCTGAGCACTAAGCACTGGGGTAAACTCCAAGGATTTCCTTTGCTGCTAGAGGAGAGGTGCAGGAACAGAATACCCAGGTGACTGGCAGGCCCCTGCCTCGGGTGACCTCGCTTCCAGTACTGACACCCATTTCTTCTTTGAACTGAACAAGTCTCCATCACCACTTAAGAAATTGTACCTGGAGCCGGGCGTGGTGGCGCACGCCTTTAGTCCTAGCACTTGGGAGGCAGAGGCAGGCGGATCTTTGTAAGTTCAAGGCCAGCCGGTCTACAGAGTGAGTTCCAGGACAGCTGGGGCTACAGGGAGACCCTGTCTCGAAAAAGACAAAAAAAAAAAATAAATCAAACAAAAAGAAAATTGTACCTGAATGGTGCCCAGTACCCCAGGACATGAGCTTCTTGGTTTTAGCAGAATTGCAACATTAGTCAGTCCAAGTTCCAGGAGCCTGGTGAAGGGTAGTAAGAAGCTTGCAGGATGTAATGAGTTTTTGGCCCGACACTGTGGCAGGCAGTGGCAGTCGCTTGTGTCACAACTGCTGACTTTCATCCCACACTGCTGTCCACTTTCAAACCACAAACTGGCCCTCAGACTCAGCATGCCTATGCATGCCCAGAGAGGTCACACAGCTCATGGGTACACACTACCTCAGCAGTCTCCCATGAGCCAGCATAAGAGGCCACATCACTGTTTATTATTGTAAAGTCTTCATGGGCCAGTCACTAGCATGGCCTCCAGGAACAAGTTGCTCTCCTAAAATGGGCTTCAGAGTCCTAACACTGAGCAATGCCATGTGCCTTGGACCTTCACACACATTGCAGAGCCTGGGAAGCACAGCCTGCTGGGGCCAGTAAAGGAGAGCTGCATTCAGAAGCGGGTCTGGGTAGGAATGCTTGGCCCCAGGTGTCTGTGCTATTGAGTTGTAGAAACTTTAGGAGGCAGAGCCTAGCTGAAGGAAGTAAATCACTAGAGGGTGGTTCCTTAATTACTGCTACTTCCTTTCTGCTTTTGGATCCAAGTGGTATGACCTAAGCTGTTCCACCTTGCCCTCCCAGCTTTGCTGAACCCTCTGGCACTGTGAGCCAAGATAAAAGCTGTTCCTCAAGTTGTGTGCTGAGTCAGGTGTTTTGACACGTTGACGAGAAAAGTAACTGCCAACCAGATCCCAGCCTCACTGCACCTGCTTATGAGCCAAAAGAAGTCTTGGTCCTCTTCATTTTCAGATATGAGATCATCACATCGCAATATACCCAGACTCTCCGCCAAGCCCCGATGAGTGCTTTCTCAGTTTCACATGGTTAAGTCCTCATCCCAGCACTTTGAGGGCAGACACAAGACAGTAGTCATCTCAGGGTCTGTTCAGTGCCACTGACAGTGCCACCGACAGCATTGCCACTGAGCAAGATGGCACACCAGTCTTAAGGGTCTCCAGCTCAGCGTCAGACAACCTATAGTCCCCTCCTCCTTCCTTCGTCCCCTCTGTGATGGCTGTACCCCAGCATCCTGGTGAGAGTGACCACTCCTCACAGGGATGCTAGTGAGGCCTGTGTCCAAGCCCCCCCCCAATTCCCCAGCTGGCATGGGGTGAGAGAGGCCAATCTACCTCTCTCTGGGTTTCAGAAAGCCCACCCCTACACACTTCTCTCTAAATGTTGTATTCGAACAGGTGTATCTTCTTTGGGGGGAAAACCAGCAGTCAACCATATAAAGTTTAAGACACTAAGAGGGGCTGCTCTTGCGACGACCCAGGTTTGATTCCCAGCACCAACATGGCAGCTAAACAAACCACAGTATCTCCAGTTAACATGGGACCAGCAAACCCTCCATTGTGGCCTCCCCAGGCATTGAAGGACATGGGTGCACTTCCACAATTGGGAATGCAACACTCATATCATAACAATAAAAATATTAGGGGCTGTGGCCCCCCGCAATTGGATGTGTCTCTATGTATGAAAGTGCACACTGCAGATAGATGCAGCGCAAAAGGGTCGGATCCAGGGGGAAAGGCAAGTCGTACAGGGGCCTCCGGAGCAAACCGCCATTGCCGTCCCAGCCTAGAAGAAAGCGCACAGAGCCAGAGGCCCAGATGCAGCACATGTGCGTTAAGGGTGGGGTCGATTGTTAGCTACCATAGCGTACACAATCCACAGGCCCATGTAGGGGTACTCACATATACTACACATACATGACTAATTGTAACAGTACGTGTGTTGCTATGATGTGTATGTGGTACATATGTATATTATTTAATACTATATAGCACACATATTTAGATAATGATGATTTGTGTTAATGCACACATATACATATTCATGGTATATTACATTTTTTTAGTATGAATAATGTAACATCTCAGTCTGCAGAGTGTGCATAATGTGTGGATAGTGAGATGTCGGATGTGCTACCACACTAAATATCTTATAACTATACACCTGTGCATGTTAGATAGAACCCACACACTCTAGTTCCCAGTCCCCATCCCTTTTGGCTGGATTCAGTCCTCTGAGCTTTTGTGTCTGGTGCAAGTTCTGGCCCCACAGCGCCACCTGCTGGCCACCTTGGCGTTTCTGTGAGAGGCTGATGGGCCACCAGTACTCAGAGACATCCATGAATCAGAGCGGAGTTCCAGGGATAAAGTCTCTAGTCACACAGCCCTCAGAATCACACACTGTCCGCCCCAGAGACCATGTGCAAATCTAGAGGTGGACTCAGAAGAGCTGGAAGAACTGTCAATTGAATGTCGGGTGTCCAAGCACGTGGGGAGGATTTCCTCCCCTACTTTTTTTTGGATTGGTCACTCACACAGGACAAGTCTTGGACCACAAGGAAAGCAGAGGACTTGCAAGGTATAGCTCGTACTCTCTGCAGCTTGTGGGGGGGAGCTGGCTCAAAACCACCCCTTGGTCCTCCACCAAACCCTGTAGCCAGACAGGAACACCATCTCTCCCCCTGCCTCACTCACTTTAAGTTAGACCAGCCTAACTAATTGCAGTTTCCAAAATACCAGTTGTGGCACTTCTTACTAGAATGCTTTGTTCACCAGTTCACCACATCCAAAATGTCCTTTTCCCTTTGAATGGAAAATTCCTATTCATCCTGTATAACCTAGCTGTGGTGTGTCATCTGTGCAGCCTTTCTTGCCCCTCTAGTACCTTCTTTTGTCTAACCAGTTGTTATTACATCAGTAAGAACTATAATTACCTTCCATTTACTGGATGGACCTATTATGCATCTCACATTTCACATAAGTATTCTTTAATAATGACTAATTATTAGTCCGGTTTTCCCACTTCCATATTAGAAAGCTGAACCTCAAAGACTTTAAATGAAAATAGGCATGGCAGGGTTCAACACACAGTAATCTCAGCTCCCAGGAAGCTGGATAGGTGATAATCTAAGTTTAAGAGGCAATCCTGGGCACATAGGGAGATCCTATCTCACAGAGAGAAGGAGGAAAATTGCTTCAGAGTAGCTTGCTCTAGGTCTGGTAGCTAACAAGAGAAAGATCCAGAACTCAAACCACAAGCTTCCTAGCCCAGGATCCAAAGTCCCTAGATCTTGTTCCTATCCCTTGACTCCGCCCCCAGCTCTTAGATGGCAGGGGCCATATCCACTTCACCACTGGATCTTCTTCAGCCTGCATAGCCCAGACCCAATGCACAAACAGTAGGGAGTTGGACCCTGGATCCCTTGTCTACACCAGGTTTTCTCCGATCTGTGAGCCTCTGAAGTTGACTAAACTGTTCAGAAGCTATGAAGCTTCGAGATAAAGTCACAAAGCTCTACGGCCAGGCGTGGTGGTGGTCGCACACCCTTTAATTCTCCCAGCACTCCGGAGGCAGAGGCAGGGGAATCTCCGTGAGTTCAAGGCCAGCCTGGTCACAAAGTGAGTTCAGAACAGCTGGGCTACAGGGAGACCCTGTCTAAAAAAACAAAACAAAAAACAAACAAAAAAAACAAGGCCGGGCGTGGTTGTCCGCACGCCTTTACTCCTAGCACTTGGAGGCAGGGCGGATCTTTGTAAGTTCAGGCCAGCCTGTCTACCAGAGTGAGTTCCAGGAACAGCTGGGGCCACAGGGAGACACCTGTCTCGAAAAGACAAAAAAAAAATAAAAACCCTCTTTCCACGGAATGCATGAGCTTCCCTTGGAGTGCAGCACCAAAGCTGACCACAAGAGGGAGCGGCTGCATCATTTCAAGTGCCACTTGTACCAGATGAAGCTCCTGTGGGTGTGTCGGAGGCTGTGGTTTTCAGTCCTCAAACTTCAGTTTCATGGATGGAAGAGCTCCTGTGCTAGTGATTGAACAGAAATATGTAGAGCATGAAATTGATCTTAAGTAGATAGGGCACTTCCCTCATCCTTGTTTAGTAGTTCACTTGCTAAGGTTCCGAGGCTCAACAGGGCTGTGCTCTCATCCACAATGAGAGAAACAAAAAAAAAAATAACACAGTGGATTTGCTACACACATCACCTGTGCACCAAGCTGTTCACTCTAATCCATAATGGGGACTGCAGGATCCCTCCAAACCTTAGCTGCAAGTGTTGAATGTCATTGACATATTATACAGTATAATTTCATTTTTTTCCAATCAACATTAACAAACAAAGGCTCAGCAAAGCTTCTAGACATTTAATTCCATTCCTGGGAAATGCAGCTGAGGATCTAGTGTTGCTGTCATCTCGGGCTGGTGATTTATGGACCCATAAGGACAACGTGTTTGAAAATGAACCCGACTAGAAGCTCAGGACCTATCCCAGAGACAAGGGTAGAACCATGAATGGTGCACTCGCTGGAGCCTTGTGTCACCTCCCACAGCCCCTCTTTCTCTGCCACCAAAGGTCTTTTGCGGGCCCGACATGTCCTTCTGCCTCTGCCCCACACTGCTCCTGTTCCCTTTCAGCCCTCCTCCCAGGAAGTGTCTCCCAAGTCCATGGCCTTAGGTGTCTGCCAGAGATGCCCTGGCAACAGCATTGCTAATCATATTGGCAGAGAAAGAATCATCAGATCATCAGTGATGGTGAGGATACAGATCCACACCCTGTCAGAAATTGCATTGAAATTATCACAACACACACGCACCCACACACCACACACCACACCACATGTGCGCAGCACACATGACAGATGAAACTGCTGGGTCCTGAAAAAAGCTGTGTGAATACACCGATGTCCACATCCTGACTTCCATGTCACTACTACGTTGTGTCAGGTATGACCAGGGACTGAAACTGGAGGAAAGATGCGTGGTACCATGCTTGCAACTGTCCTTCAGGTCTGTCATTATGTATTAATCTTAAAGGGAAAAAAGAAAGAAAAGGCAGAATCTTGGNTGAGGACAGCCTGTCTAGAGGTGACTGTGAGGACAGCCTGTCTAGAGATGACTGTGAGGACAGCCTGTCTAGAGATGACTGTGAGGACAGCCTGTGTAGGGATGACTGTGAGGACAGCCTGTCTAGGGATGACTGTGTGGTAACCTTCTCTAGAGGTGACTGTGAGAAAAGCCTATCCCGGGCTGCAGGTCTTTCCTAGAACCATTTCAGTGGAACGTCTGAGAAACCCGAGTAATGGGAGCTGGTGGAAAAGAGTGAAAACGCTCTCAATTTCCATTGCACAACCGATAGTCAAATGCCCCTGTATTTTACAGACAGTTCTAATCTACCCTATGAAACTTGGCCCTTACATACCACATTCAGCTTCAAATGACACTTTTACCAAACTCACTTATCAGAGGAAAACCTAAGTCCATTTGGGTTTTCAAATATCCAATCATTCTTTCACTGTTAATATCTAAAACTTGTAGAATGTGGCTGAACATCCATAATTTCCTGAGTTCGTGTATTCCATGTGTAGTAGCTTTTCGATACTTTGAGTCTCCTAAAAAGTGCCCTATAATGTTCCCTCCAAAGGCTATTCATGATATCTTACCTAACACTTGCTGTGATCTTAATTCAGTTATTACATTTTGTTTTAGCTGGATACAATAAAGGTCACTAAATTTGGGGCATCTATGATATTTGCACTATTTTACATATTGTCTTTTTACAAACCTTCCACCTCCAAAGTCATTCTAGATCAACAATAAAAGCTAAAAATAAAAAAAAAAAAAACAACCTTTGCCTTGTAAATGCAGTTAACACTGTTCTCAGCTGGTACTTCCTACAGCCCTCCATCTGTCTTCTTGTACTGGGCTCTGGCGCATTCCATTCCAATTATGTCTCATATTCTTTTTATCCCTGTAGCTGAATTGTTAATGAATACTTAAAAACAGTGACATGTTTAATTTACATGTAAAAGAAATAAAAAAAAAAAAAAAAAAAAAAAAAAAAAGAAATTGTACCTGAATGGTTGCCCAGTACCCCAGGACATGAGCTTCTTTTTAGCAGAATTGCAACATTTAGTCAGTCCCAAGTCAGAGCCCTGTGAAGGGAGTAAGAAGCTTGCAGGATGTATGAGTTTGGCCCAGACACTGTGGCAGGCAGTGGCAGTCGCTTGTGTCACAACTGCTGACTTTCATCCCACACTGCTGTCCACTTTCAAACCACAAACTGGCCCTCAGACTCAGCATGCCTATGCATGCCCAGAGAGGTCACACAGCTCATGGGTACACACTACCTCAGCAGTCTCCCATGAGCCAGCATAAGAGGCCACATCACTGTTTATTATTGTAAAGTCTTCATGGGCCAGTCACTAGCATGGCCTCCAGGAACAAGTTGCTCTCCTAAAATGGGCTTCAGAGTCCTAACACTGAGCAATGCCATGTGCCTTGGACCTTCACACACATTGCAGAGCCTGGGAAGCACAGCCTGCTGGGGCCAGTAAAGGAGAGCTGCATTCAGAAGCGGGTCTGGGTAGAAATGCTTGGCCCCAGGTGTCTGTGCTATTGAGTTGTAGAAACTTTAGGAGGCAGAGCCTAGCTGAAGGAAGTAAATCACTAGAGGGTGGTTCCTTAATTACTGCTACTTCCTTTCTGCTTTTGGATCCAAGTGGTATGACCTAAGCTGTTCCACCTTGCCCTCCCAGCTTTGCTGAACCCTCTGGCACTGTGAGCCAAGATAAAGCTTTCCTCAAGTTGTTCTGTCAGGTGTTTTGACACTGTGAAGAGAAAAGTAACTGACAACCAGATCCCAGCCTCACTGCACCTGCTTAGAGCATAAAATGAAGTCTTGGTCCTCTTCATTTTCAGATTAGATCATCTACATCTGCAATATACCCAGACTCTCCCCAAGCCCCATGAGTGCTTTCTCAGTTCACATGGTTAAGTCCTCATCCCAGCACTTTGAGGGCAGACACAAGACAGTAGTCATCTCAGGGTCTGTTCAGTGCCACTGACAGTGCCACCGACAGCATTGCCACTGAGCAAGATGGCACACCAGTCTTAAGGGTCTCCAGCTCAGCGTCAGACAACCTATAGTCCCCTCCTCCTTCCTTCGTCCCCTCTGTGATGGCTGTACCCCAGCATCCTGGTGAGAGTGACCACTCCTCACAGGGATGCTAGGTGAGGCCTGTGTTCCAAGCCCCACCCCAATTCCCCCAGCTGGCATGGGGTGAGAGAGCCAATCTCCCTCTCTGGGTTTCAGAAAGCCCACCCCTAACACCTACTCTAAATTTTGTATTCAGGAACAGGTGATATTTCTTTGGGGGAAAACCACAGTCAACCATATAAAGTTTAAGAACACATAGGAGAGGGGCTACTCTTGCGGACAACCCAGGTTTGATTCCCAGCACCAACATGGCAGCTAACAGCCATCAGTAACTCCAGTTCCATGGGACCCGACACCCTCTTGTGACCTCCCCAGGCATTGAAGGACATGGGTGCACTTCCACACATGTGGGAATAACACTCATATACATAAAATAAAAATAATTAGGGGCTGGCCCCCAATTGGATTGTGTCTCTATGTATGAAAGTGCACACTGAATAGATGCAGCTCAAACAGTCTTCCAGGGGAAAGGCAATCTACAGTGGGCCTTCCTGAGAACCGCCATTGCCTTCCTCAGCCTTAAAGGGCAAGAGCCAGAGGCCCAGATGCAGCACATTGCGTTAATGGGTGTAGATACATATCTACACAATCCACAGGCCCATGTATGGGTACACATATACATACACATAATACTAATTTGTACAAGGTAGTGTGTGCTATATGTGTATTGGTACATATGTATATTATTTAATACTATATGCACACAATGTAGATATATGCTGATTTGTGTATGCACACATATACATATATATGTATATACATACTTTTTATTAGTATGAATATGTGAACATTCAGTGCAGTGTGCATATATTTGGTATTATGTCTTATGTGCTACACACCTAAATAATCTTATAAACTATACACCTGTGCATTTAGATAGAACCCACACACTCTAGTTCCCAGTCCCCATCCCTTTTGGCTGGATTCAGTCCTCTGAGCTTTTGTGTCTGGTGCAAGTTCTGGCCCCACAGCGCCACCTGCTGGCCACCTTGGCGTTTCTGTGAGAGGCTGATGGGCCACCAGTACTCAGAGACATCCATGAATCAGAGCGGAGTTCCAGGGATAAAGTCTCTAGTCACACAGCCCTCAGAATCACACACTGTCCGCCCCAGAGACCATGTGCAAATCTAGAGGTGGACTCAGAAGAGCTGGAAGGAACTGTCAAGAAGTCAGGGTGTCCAAGCACGTGGGGAAGGGTCAGCTCACACAGGACAAAGTCTTGGTGACCCAAGGAAAGCAGAGGACTTGCAAGGTATAGCTCTGTACTTCTGCAGCTTGTGGGGGGGAGCTGGCTCAAATCCACACTTGGTCCTCCACCAAACCCTGTAGCCAGACAGGAACCATCTCTCCACTGCCTCACTCACTTTAAGCTTAGACCAGACCTAACTAATTGCAGTTTCCAAAATACAGTGTGGCACTTCTTACTAGAATGCTTTGTTCACAGTTCACACATCCAAAATGTCCTTTTCCCTTTGAATGGAAAATTCCTATTCATCCTGTATAACCTAGCTGTGGTGTGTCATCTGTGCAGCCTTTCTTGCCCCTCTAGTACCTTCTTTTGTCTAACCAGTTGTTATTACATCAGTAAGAACTATAATTACCTTCCATTTACTGGATGGACCTATTATGCATCTCACATTTCACATAAGTATTCTTTAATAATGACTAATTATTAGTCCGGTTTTCCCACTTCCATATTAGAAAGCTGAACCTCAAAGACTTTAAATGAAAATAGGCATGGCAGGGTTCACACCAGTAATCTCAGCACCCAGGAAGCTGAGATAGGATAATCTCAAGTTTAAGGCCATCCTGGGCTACATAGGGAGATCCTATCTCACAGAGAGAATGAGGAAAATTGCTTAAGTAGCTTGCTCTAGGTCTGGTAGCTAACAAGAGAAAGATCCAGAACTCAAACCACAAGCTTCCTAGCCCAGGATCCAAAGTCCCTAGATCTTGTTCCTATCCCTTGACTCCGCCCCCAGCTCTTAGATGGCAGGGGCCATATCCACTTCACCACTGGATCTTCTTCAGCCTGCATAGCCCAGACCCAATGCACAAACAGTAGGGAGTTGGACCCTGGATCCCTTGTCTACACCAGGTTTTCTCCGATCTGTGAGCCTCTGAAGTTGACTAAACTGTTCAGAAGCTATGAAGCTTCGAGATAAAGTCACAAAGCTCTACGGCCAGGCGTGGTGGCGCACACTTTAATCCCAGCACTCAGGAGGCAGAGGCAGGGGGATCTCTGTGAGTTCAAGGCCAGCCTGGTCTACAAAGTGAGTTCCAGAACAGCTGGGGCTACAGGGAGACCCTGTCTAAAAAAACAAAAAACAAAACAACAACAAAAAAACAAGCCGGGCGTGGTGGCGCACGCCTTTAATCCTAGCACTTGAGAGGCAGGCGGATCTTTGTAAGTTCAAGGCCAGCCTGGTCTACAGAGTGAGTTCCAGGACAGCTGGGGCCACAGGGAGACCCTGTCTCGAAAAGACAAAAAAAAAAAAAACCTCTTTCCAAGGAATGCATGAGCTTCCCTTGGAGTGCAGCACCAAAGCTGACCACAAGAGGGAGCGGCTGCATCATTTCAAGTGCCACTTGTACCAGATGAAGCTCCTGTGGGTGTGTCGGAGGCTGTGGTTTTCAGTCCTCAAACTTCAGTTTCATGGATGGAAGAGCTCCTGTGCTAGTGATTGAACAGAAATATGTAGAGCATGAAATTGATCTTAAGTAGATAGGGCACTTCCCTCATCCTTGTTTAGTAGTTCACTTGCTAAGGTTCCGAGGCTCAACAGGGCTGTGCTCTCTCTCACACTGGAGAAAAAAAAAAAAAGATATCAAAAGTGGGATTTAGCTACAAATCACCTGTGCACCAAGCTGTTCACTCTAATCCATAATGGGGACTGCAGGATCCCTCCAAACCTTAGCTGCAAGTGTTGAATGTCATTGACATATTATACAAGTATAATTTCATTTTTTTCCAATCCAAATTAACACAAGGCTCAGCAAAGCATTCTAGACATTTATTCCTTCCTGGGAAATGCAGCTGAGGATCTAGTGTGCTGTCATCTCTGGGCTGGTGATTTATGGACCATAAGGACAAGTGTTTGAAAATGAACCCGACTAGAAGCTCAGACCTATCCAGAGACAAGGGTAGAACCAGAAGGTGCATCGCTGGAGCCTTGGGTCACCTCCCCACAGCCCCTCTTTCTCTGCCACAAAGGCTCTTTCAGGGCCCAGAGCATGTCTGCTGCTCTGCCCCAAACTGCTCCTGTTCCCTTTCAGCCCTCCTCCCAGGAAGTGTCTCCCAAGTCCATGGCCTTAGGTGTCTGCCAGAGATGCCCTGGCAACAGCATTGCTAATCATATTGGCAGAGAAAGAATCATCAGATCATCAGTGATGGTGAGGATACAGATCCACACCTGTCATGAAATTGCATTGAATTATACACACACGCACACACACACACACACACACACACACACATGTGCGCACGCACACATGACAGATGAAACTGCTGGGTCCTGAAAAAAGCTGTGTGAATACACCGATGTCCACATCCTGACTTCCATGTCACTACAGTTGTGTCAGGTATGACCAGGGACTGAAACTGGAGGAAAGATGCGTGGTACCTGCTTGCAACTGCCTTCAGGTCTGTCATTATGTATTAATCTTAAAGGGAAAAAAAGAAAGAAAAGGAGAAGGCTTGGGGAGATGGCTCAGAGGAAGCATGAAGCATGATGGCTCCTGCAAGCCTGCAGACCGAAGACCCCCAGAACCAACATAAAAGCAGGCGTGGTGGCCACTTGTAATCCCAGCACTCAGGAGGCAAAGCCAGGATCCTCAGGGCAAGCTGGCAGGCTAGACTAGCTGAATCTGCAATCTCTGAGTTCAGCATGAGACCCTGTCTCAGTAATTAAAGTACAGAGTGATTGACGAAGATACCTGCTGTCAACTTCCAGCTTCTACAAACATGTGACCACTTATATACATACACCTGTGTATTAGTCACTTTTCTGTTGCTGTGATAAAACACCATGACCAAGGAACTTAATAAACAAAGAGTTTATTTGAGCTTACGATTGACGGTTCCAGGGAATTAGAGTCCATTGCAGAGGGAGGCATGACGGCTGGATCTGGAGCAGCAAGCCGAGGATCACATCTCGCAATGAGCACAGGAAGCAGAAAGAGAGCAACTTACATCTCTGCTGGAGTTCAGGCCACGTCCTGGGCCCATGCCAATGCAATTGCTGCCTACTGTTTCCAAAGGCTAGACCCCACCATGTGAGCCTGTTTCCATCCTGACCAGGAGCCTTCCCAAGTACAAAGGCCATCTGGGGTTTCACCGTTTGGCCTGAGCTTCTGCTCTAACCAATTAGAACCAACTGGCAAAATCTGAAGCTCTGGTTCCAGAGCCACTTCAGAAGCCTTCCCTGTGACTCTGAGGCTCAGATGTGGGAGCAAGCTTCCAAGAGACTAGGTGCCATGTGTCAGAGGAGTTAGGAGTTTGGGGACAGACTTCATCCCAGCTGAACCCCACTTAGGACCTGTGTAACTTAACTGTGGTCCACAAGACATCAAATTTCCAAACCCTCTGCCTCCTCTTTTGTTTTTATATTTATTTATTTACTTATTTTTGGTCTTTTCGAGACAGGGTCACCCTGTAGCCTCAGCTGTCCTGGAATACACTATGTAGACCAGGCTGGCCTTGAACTCACAAAAATCTACCTTCCTCTGCCTCCAGAGTGCTGGGATTAAAGGTGTGCACCATCATACCCAGCTTTATTTACTATTTTTTTAATGTTTATTTATTTATTTATTTTTTTTTATAGGGATAGTTTGACTTCCTCTTTTCCAATTAGTACTCCTTTAATATCCTTTTCTTGCCTTATTGCTCTAGCAAGTGTTTCAAGCACTATATTGAAGAGGAGTGGTGATAGGGGGCAGCCTTGCCGAGTTCCTACCTTTAAAGGGAATGTTTCCGTCATTTCCCCATTTAGGATGATATTGGCTGTGGGTTTCCTGTATATGGCTTTGATTACATTGAGGAATGATCCCTCCAATCCAAATTCCTTCTAGGACTTTAAGCATATGAAGTGATGTGGACTTGTCAAAGGGCTTTCTTTTTCAGCATCAATTTGCGCTGAGGTTTGGTTTTTGTCTTTGATTCTTTTTATGTGTTTGATGACGTTATTGATTTTCGTATGTTGAACCATCCGAATCTCTGGTTATGAATCCAACTTGGTCATGATGGATGATCTTCTTGATAAGGGTCTGTATGCGATTTGCCAGTATCTGTTTAGAATTTTGCATCTGTGTTCATGAGAGGAGATGGGTCTATAATTCTCCTTTTGGTTGTATCTTTGCCTGGTTTTGGTATAGAGTGATGTTGGCTTCAGAGAAGGAAATTTGGGGGGAGAGGTCTTCGCTGAGTTGTAGATACGGCAAAACATAGGGGCAGAAAGAAGGGTGGTAGGGTCGTTGGGAAAGGGTGGAGAAGAATGCGCCTGGGAGTGAAAAAAAAAAACCGTCTGGGGACGGGCGTCTGGGGCGTGTGTTGGTGGGAGGCGTCGGACGACAGCCGATAGGGCTGCATAGGGTAGGTGCAGTGGGGAAGAGGGGGGCGCCGGGGTGCAAAAGGCTTGGGGGAGTGCCAGTTTGCAGCGGGATGCAGGCCTATGGCGGCTCAGATTTGCAAAACTTGGTAGGAAAGTAGGGTCGTCGTAATTAGTAACAGACGCAGTCTATTGAATCTTTTCCCTCGTCCGTTTGCTCTGATATTCCCTTTTCATCACAGATTGTATGATTTGGATTGTTGTTCCTTTCTTTCTTTTGTTAACTGGGCTAGAGGTCTGTCTATCTTGTTATTCTTTCAAAGAACCAACTTGGGAGGCATTGGATATGTGTTTTGATGTTGTCTTGTTTTTCTATTGCATTGATTTCTGCTCTGATTTTTGTTATTTTCTTTCTGTCTGTTGAGTTTAGGATACATTCTGTTGGTGCCTTTCAAGTGCTTTTAGCTTGTGTGTTAGATATTTCATTGGCTCCTTTATCGTTTTTAAATGTAGTCACCCACAGGGCTATAAATTTTCCCTCTTAGGGACTGCTTTTAAAGTATCCCAAGTGTGTTTTTGTTGTGTTGTTCATTGTCATTCAGTTTCATGGAATGTTTTTATTTCTTTTCTCCTATCATCTCTAATTGACCCATTTCATTATTCAAGAGTGTTGTTTTGTAGTCTCCATGTTTTTCTTTGTAGCCGGAGGGCTTATTCCGGTGTTGATGTTGAGCTTCAATTGCAAGTTGTTCTGACAGGATGCATGAAATTATTTCATCTTTTGTATTTTTTAGGGGTTTCTTCTGTGTCCCAGGCTCGTGTCAATTTTGGAGAAGTTTTGATGGGCTGCTGGTAGAAAGTGTTTTCTCTGGTATTATGATGGAATGTTCGGTAGTAGAGGTCTATGAGGTCCTTTGGTGTATCATATGTTCAGTTCTGATGTCTGTCTGTCTATTTTTTGTCCTGTTGACCTATCCAACGGGCCCAGTGGGATGTTGAAGTCTCCCACTATGAGTGTGTTGGGGTTTGTCTGTGACTTGTTGTCCTGGAGAATTGTCTTTATAAAGTTTGGTGAACCAGGGTTTGGTTTATATATATTCATAATTGTGAAAATCTTCTTGGTGGATTGTCTTTGATGACACAATTAATGGCCTCCCTTCTTTGTACTATCTGATTTCTTTCACTTTGAATTCTATTTTATCCGATTATTAAAATAGCAACACTGCTTTATTTTTGTTACCATTTGCTTGGAATATTTTTTCCATCCCTTCAACTTAAGTGGTCTGCCTGTCCTTGAAGGTAAGATTGTGTTTCATGTAGACAGCATAAAGATGGATTCTTGTTCCTAATAAAGTATCCCAGTCCATATATTTTGATTGGGAATTTAGTCATTAATATTTAAGATTATGATGATAGGTTTGTGTTGCTTCATTTTGACTTATTATAAATATTGGGTTTTGATTTAGGTTTCTACTTCTTCAGGTATGCTTTTATTGATTTCTACTTCTAGTTGCCTGGGGTTGGTTGCTTCCTTTCTTCTTTTGTTCTTTGGATTCCTTAAAGTATTCTCTGAAGGGTGGTTTCCGGACATGTATTTCTTCAAGTTGTTTATGTCATGGAGACGATTTCCTCTCTCCTTCCCACTCTGATTTGGGGGGTGGGACCCATTTTTGCTGGGTATAAGTAACCTGGGTTGGCATCCATTCCATTGTCCTCAACACTGGGAATGCTTTGCTATACATTCTTCTTGTTTTCATCGTTTTCTGTGACGAAGTCCTTTTTTATTTCTGATAGGTTTCCCCTTATAGGTCACCTTGTTGTTTTTCTCTTGTCGCTTTAAGCATTTCTCTTGTTTTGGGTGTCCAGCATTTTAACCATGATGTTGGTGTGGGGAATTTCTTTCTGATCTTGTCTGTTTGGAGTTCTATGTGCTTTTCTTGTTATGTTGAGTGGTTTGTCCTTTTTAGTTTGGGGAATTTTCACTCTATTATTCTGTTGACAGATCTGATCAATACCTTTCTCTGGGGATTCTTCTCCCTTCCTCTATTCCTATGATGCGGAGGTTTGATCTTTTCATTTTAGTGTCCCACAGCTCCTGGTTGTTCCATTTTTGGTATTTTAAATTTCATAATCTTTCCTTGAGGTTTTTATTGTCTGTGTTGTCCTCCAGGTCTGATATTCTTTGTTCTGCTTCCTCCATTCTTTGCTTCTGAGGCTTTTTTCATTCCTTTCCTCTCGAATGGATGAGCAGTTGTTTGATTTCTTTTTATTTCCTCTTCTGATTCTTTAGTGTTTCTATTTCTTTTTTGAAGCTTCTCGATCTCTTTTTTAGCTCTTTTGTTCGCTGTTGGTTTCTTTTTCTTTTTTCAAGCATGGGATATTTTCAGTCGTTGTTTCCACTCCTTCCGGAGTTTGTCATTCTCTCTCTCTCGGTCCTCATTCTCTTTTCTTAGTTCTTTAATTTGTTCTTTATGATTTTGTAGTTCTTTAAGTATGTTCCCAATTGTGTTTCTGATGTCTGTGTCCTGGGGCATCCCCGGGGGGATCCCACTGCAGGAGTCATCCATAGGGTTGGTAAAGCTTGGCGTGGGATTATCCTGCACCTTTCCAGTGTAGACTCTTCTTCGTGATCCTGGCATATGGGCTTCTCCTTGCCTGTATTCCAATGTGAGTCCTGAATGCCTCTTCACTGTGTTGAAGGCGTGTTTTTCAATGTTTATTTATTTTATGTGTATGAATGTACTGTCTGCATGTAGGTTTGTGCACCCGTGTCGTGCAATGCTGCGGAGGTCAGAAGAGGGCGTCAGATTCCCCTGGAACTGGAGTTCTCCTGGAATTGGAGTTTCAGACGGTTCTCAGCCGCCATGTGGGTGCTGGGGATCAAACCCGGGTCCCCTGCAAGAGCAGTAGGCGCTCTTCACCGCTAGGCCATCTCTCCAGCCCCTTATTATTTTTAATTCATGTGCATGAGTGTATTGTATGCATGTGTATAACTGTACCCATGTGCTGCAATGCCTGTGGAGGTCACAAGAGGGCAGCAGATCCCCTGGAACTAGAGTTAAGGATGGTTGTTAGCCGACATGTGAGTGCTGGGAATCAAACCTGAGTCCTCTGCAAGAGCAGCCAGCTCTTAACGGATTCCCTCCAGTCCCTGTTCCTCCTTTGTATAGTAGGACTAAGCCTAGCAAATGAGACTTGATATGGGAATGTAGGAGACCCAGGCAGATAAGGCAGATCTGTTTTAATGTGAAGGGGAAGTGACTTGGGCTTGCTATGTGACTTTGGGCAGGTTATCCGGCCTCCTATGCCTCAGTTTCCTCACATATAAAATGGACACAATAAAAGCACTCGCCCCTCAGGTAACAACTGTGAGCTGAGTTCTCTGCAGAGGACTTAGCACAGCACTCACCCATGGTGCTGTTTTGTCATGGTCACTGCAGGAAGAGTACCAGAATGGCTGCAGAAGGATGGCATGTGGCCAGCAGAGGACAAGGGGCATAAAATGAGCTGAAGGCTGGCTCCAAGTAGCAAGGACTAGAGCTTGCAGGAAGCTGGAGGGTATGGGGATGAATGGCCACAGGCTTGCATGTGCTTGGACCCCTCACAACCACACCACAGTTGCTCTGAAAGCAGGGAGCGAGACAGGCCACTCACACTCTGACCAGGAAGCAGGTTCTAGAATGAGATGACTTACTCGGGACCCAAAGGTGCCCATCCTGCTTTCCACCTCTCCTGGGGAAAAGGCCAGTAAGCCAGAGGACAGATTCGATCCCAAGACATCAGGCCAGGGTGCTGGGAGGAGCAGTGACGGTGCTGGGTTAGGGTTGGGCTGAATAGGAGTCACTGGGACTTCCGGTGCTGTGTGTGGCCTTCCTGCTGAGACCCCCTGGCTAGATCTCCTATTCTACTTACTAGACTGTTCTCCAGTATCTCGGGGCTACAAGTCTGCTGTCCTTGCAGTCCAATTCGTAGGTTCTCATATGTGAAAGGCCTTACTCTTCCGTCCACACTGGTGGGGCAAAGCTACCTGCAGGCAAAGCGATCTCTGGTCCGCTCCTCCGCAGCCTCACAACGGGGCTCTGTCCTCACCGCTTCCCTCCTCTCCATCCTGTGTGGATTCCTTATGCCTTGGCCCTTTTAGCATCCTGTCTGTACTGTCCTCCCTCCTTAGCCTAGTGAGACTCCCACGGCGTTCTCTTCCGCTCACAATATGACCACACTTGCCCGTCCAGCCTTAGTTCTCCAGCTGGCAGAGCCGGGAGAACCGTGGGAGCGTCAGAGGGCGAAATTCAAAATTTTATTTTCCAGTACAGGGTATATAGGAAGCTTCTACCAATCAGCACAGAGCGCATCAGATTGCATCCAATCATCGAAAAGGTCAACTTAATTACGCACGTACATAGTCTTCAGCCTGCACACGCTTCTGTAGATGTTTATATGCTGTTTTAGATGTTCTGTAGATGTTTATATGCAACTAATCACAGCGAGGAGGCTGCATGCAGCGGTTGCCAGGAAGGGCGCCATGTTGATAGCACAGCAAGAAATTCAGCAACGTGGCTTACTAATCAGGCCAATGAGTGGCCTACAGTCAGTCCAGCCTTACTAGTGAGGTGACATAGGCCAGCTTCACAGGGCTCCCAGGAGACAGCTCCCACAGACAGCTACTGTAATGGTGAAAGAAAGAAACTTGACAGGATCCTCACAGTTGTCATAAATTAGCCTTTAGGGCCATAGCCTGTGAAAAGGGCCATCCTGGAAGGTGACCTTGGACCCAGGATGGGGCACCCTTCTCAGGTCTACAGATGCCCAGGCTGAAATATCGAAGGTGGAGAGCAACCACAGCCAGCCACCAGCTGTGCCTCACTCTCCCTGATCTATATCTGCAGCTGGCCTTTCTACTGGTATCCAGAGTGGGACATGGGGTCCTCACTGGACTCCCTACTCAGATGCTACAAAAGCAAGCATCCAGGTCCACCTGTCTGAAAAGTGCTCTTATCAGCCGGGACTGGTGGCGCACGCCTTTAATCCTAGCACTCCGGAGGCAGAGGCAGGCGAATCTTTAGAGTTCAAGGCCAGCCTGGGTTACAGGACGAGTTCCAGGACAGCTGGGGCTACACGGAGACCCTGTCTCGAAAAGACCAAAAATAATAAATAAATAAATAAATAAATAAATAAATAAATAAATAAATAATAAAAGTGCTCTTGTCCTCACACCAGCCCCTCCTCCTGTACTTCCTATCCTGACTAGAAGGTACCACCAAGCATGTGAGTTCCCAGAAACCTCTGACTCCCTCCCCACCCCATCTCCTCAGTCCTTCAGCTCTGTCCCCTCAAGCAATCACGTTTATCAGTCGACATTCCACCTTCTGTCAACTGCCACAAGCCTGATCCACCTCCCAAATGGTTGGGCTCTAAATCTACAGAGCACACCTGCCAGCCTTTCCAGGGAAAGGTGGTGAACTTCAATATGATTGTGAAGATGCTCTAGGAGTCCCAACCCCGATCCTCTCCACGTCTGATCACATCATTCTGGGATGTCTGTGGCCCCTTGTGGCCCACTTACCTTCCCTCACCCCAGAGCCTACAGATCTGACCCCACCTCTTCTTCCATCTCACCCACCTGTCCCTCCTCATATCTGACCCTGCCTCTTCTTCCACCTCACCCACCAGTCCCTCCTCATATCTGACCCCGCCTCTTCTTCCACCTCACCCACCTGTACCTCCCTCATATCTGACCCCTCCTCTTCTTCCACCTTTCCCACCTGTCCCTCCTCATATCTGACGCTCCCTCTTCTTCCACCTCTCCCACCTGTCCCTCCTCATATCTGACCCTGCCTCTTCTTCCACCTCACCCACCTGTCCCTCCTCATATCTGACCCTCCCTCTTCTTCCACCTCTCCCACCTGTCCCTCCTCATATCTGACCCTGCCTCTTCTTCCACCTCACCCACCTGTCCCTCCTCATATCTGACCCTCCTTCTTCTTCCACCTCACCCACCTGTCCCTCCTCATATCTGACCCTCCCTCTTCTTCCACCTCTCCCACCTGTCCCTCCTCATATCTGACCCTCCCTCTTCTTCCACTTCACCCACCTGTCCCTCCTCATATGTGACCCCGCCTCTTCTTCCACCTCACCCACCTGTCCCTCCTCATATCTGACCCTGCCTCTTCTTCCACCTCACTCACCCGTACCTCCCTCATATCTGACCCTGGCTCTCCCTCCTCCCAAGAGCATCATCGTAACACTTCAGGTGCAAGAGCTTCAGTTGCTCCTATGTAAGAAAATCAATGCTTCAGGAGACACACCTCTTATTTATGTATTTATTTATTTATATAGTGGAAAGTAGATTTTGTGGGGGGTTTGGGGGGGTGCAGGGTCTTTTCATTTTTCTTTATTTAATGGGAATACTCTTTTTTGTCCTTTTTTTGTCTTTTTGAGACAGGGTCTCCATGTAGCCCCAGCTGGCCTGGACCTCGCTCTGTAGTCCAGACTGGCCTTGAATTCACAGAGATCCACCTGCCTCTGCCTCTGTAGTGCTAGGATTAAGGTGTGTGTCACACCTCCTTTTTAATTATCTATTTTGAGTCTTTTTTTTACATAGACCATTCCCACTTCTTATCCCTAAGGACAATCATTTAACATGTACAATATGTGTCTCTTATTTGTATATTATAAAATATACACTACCCCATGTACTTTACTGCTTTTAAAAAGCTATTCTCACCAGGCGTGGTGGTGCATGCTTTTAATCCTAGCACTCGGGAGGCAGAGGCAGAGGCAGGCAGATCTTTGTTAGTTCAAGGCCAGCCTGATCTACAGAGTTCCAGGACAGCTGGGGCTACAGGGCTACAGGGAGACAATGTCTGGAAAAGACAAAAAAAA